>JANAVB010000999.1:6335173-6420173 GCA_029216955.1 Iris pallida | reverse complement strand
GACGGCTAGTCGAGTGGCTCGAACCCTGAGTGGTGTATGGACGTTATAGAAATTGTTCAAACGAAACTAAAGGATTTACGGATAGAACGAGTATGTCAGCAAGCGATGATTATCGCACAAAGCCTTAGAACTAGTAACGCTTAGTTGGCCATGATTCAAGAGTCTCAAACGAGATATCGTTCGGACGAATTAAGAATGTGTAGTGCAAATTATGAAACGGTTGAATGGAGATTCGAAATGATAAAATAAATGGATATCTTGGTCGAGGAAACTTAGTGGATCATGCATGCGGTTTCGAATTTAGTTGAATGGATTGAAACTTGAGTTGTGACGAAATACTCAGATGAAATCGAAGTTAGCACGATTGGAAGATAGCGTGCATGGAAAACGTTGGTTTGAAGATACGAGAATGACTAAGAATTTGGAATAGATGTTGCTCAATGACGAGTTAGCATAAGACAGTGCGAATTGAGGAATTGAGTTGTATGACTCAGAATTCGTTTCAAAAGGAAGATCGTCAGGTTATGTACATCATCGAAGGTATTGAGGCGTATCAAAGATCGATGTACGATAACTCAGGGGTACTCTGATTCGATGAATGATGATCATGTTAGAAGTTATTGTTTCAAAGGATGCTATGTTGGAGATTTTGATAGAAATGAATGTTTGGAATGAAGAAGGGAAGTGACTTGATTGTTCGGTGATAACCACAACGACAACGATCTTGTCTTGCATGAGCACAACTCCAGCCTCGCACATGCGTCACGTCGGGTTTGGGACGATCATTTCACGTGAGCGTTGGCATGGTGATTCATGTCCAGCGGGAATGATCGAACTCGAAATATCATGACATGGCAATTTTGTTTGCTTCGACTTGTGGTTTGAAGCAAAGGTGAATTCTAGGATTGTTAGGACTTGTGATTGGCGATTAAAAAACTTAAGAATTGAGTAGACCCAATCTGCGTATCGAAAATGAGTAAGTCTAGACTCAACGCAAGAGTTACGTCCCGATGAGGACGATTATTCTGCGGGAATGTTGACATGGTGATTCATGTCCGCCGTGGATAAAGGTGCGACATATTACAAGGCTAGACGACCTTGTGATCGACTACGTGAATTGGATAGAATGGATAGGTGAAATTAAATCAAACATACTTGAAGAGATAGACTATGACAATTACTAGTGCGGACATATGATATTGACATGTCGAGGACTTGGTTAAGGACAACCTATCGTAGGATGACTTTCCTAAACAAGTTCGGACTTGGAGCAGAGAATGTGTTGATGCGAATAGGACGAACACTACTTGATGTTTAGAAATTTGAGTGAAACGAACTTGGGTAGAAACTCCCATACAAACGAACAAGTGGTTTAACCGTAGGATTTGGGGCGAATGTCGTGCAATGTCCTTGCACGATGAACCATGGACTTGACTTGTAACTATGACCTTGTGAGATGACCTAGCGGATAGGCGGACGACCCTATGCTGAGTGATTAAACCTGTGCGGCTGACATTTACAGTATCGTCTGGACGGACGATATGTTGGCCCATTCTATGGTCATACCCGATTTTAATAATCGACATAAACTTAAATCAATACACAAAATATACGAACTACTGCTAATCATATCAGGACGTGTGAAATCAATATCAACGAGCGTCGCACTGCATCATCAAGCATATATATCATCAATCTGAAGGTTACTTTCAATGGGATCTAGTCCAAGTCATTTTACAATTTATTATGTATTTTATCTTTATTGAGTCTAGGATTTAAATTGTAAGATCGACTAGGTAATACTGGCTTAGGTTAATCTCAGTCCACATTTCTAAAAAGCCTACCTATTCCTATTTCATCTTTACCAAATGTTCAAAATTATTTTTACAACAGAATTTGACAAATATTTTGAAATTCTCCTAGACAGAACTCAAAATCGAGTTCGGCCCGAGTTCGGTCAGTTTGAATTCAAATGCCCGTTGCCTCCAAATCTGTGTGCAACGTACATATGCGAAATGTTTGCATCAGAACTCTGCCAGAACTCTGTCCGAGTTCGGTCCCAGAAAACACCTAAAAATAGGAGAGAATTTTTCATTTCAAATCATTCATTAACTCATTCATTCTTCATCTTCTCTTCTCTATTCAATAAGTGTTTTCAATCAATCAAAAGCTTTCAAATCATACTTATACTCCTCTTAGCCAAAAGCCAGTAATATCTACTTCAATATAGAGTCTTTTGGTGTTCAAGAGTTGTAAAGAGGTTGTTCCAAGTACAACAATTATCCTTGTTGTGGAGCCGGTCGTACGCTCGTCACCAAGCACGGTGTTGTGAAGTTGGTCGTGCACTTGTCACCAAGCACGGTGTTGTAAGAGACTGCAAGCTCTTAATTAGCTTATGCCTTAGTGGATTAACATCGAGCAAGAGTACTCAAGACTGGATTAGTCCTCTCAGAGGGATACCACTATACATCGATGTGTCACTGAGTTTGATATCTCTATCTCTTGCTACATTTATTTACTGTCTCTTATTTACTGCCATAGTTATCACTTTAAAATTTTAAATTGGTGATTATTTTTCGCTGCACACACACACACACTCTATTCACCCCCCTCTAGAGGTGCTCAATTGTCCTACAATTGGTATCAGAGCGGGTTATATCCTAATATAACAAACCTCAGAGAGTATATATGGCAGCCGTGAAATCAATATTCAACGGTGAAGGGAAATCCACAAATAAATCTCCACTATTTGATGGTACAAACTATACCTATTGGAAAACATGGATGACTTTTTTCTTAAAATCTCTTGACTTTGATCTTTGGTCCATAGTGATTGACGGTTATAAGAAACCGGCACCTACAGTGGTTGACGGCCAGCTTGTAGACAAGCCTCATGATAAATATACAGAAGCTAAAAAAGCTAAGGCTAGTCTAGATGCTCGTGTCATCAATGCAATGTTCTGTACAATTGACAAAATGGAGTTCAACAGAGTTTCAACCTGTAAAACGTCTCAGAAAATTTGGAAACTTCTTGAGGTAACTCATGAAGGTACTTCCCAAGTGAAGGAATCCAAAATTAGTAGACTAACACATGAGTATGAATCTTTCAAGATGAAACCCGGTGAGTCAATTACACAGATGTTCACACGTTTCCTTGATATTACTAATCCTTTACAATCTCTTGGTAAGGATTACAGCAATTGTGAGAAGATCAGAAAAGTGCTGCTGGCTCTAACCAAGAACTTGAATCCGAAGGCAACAACAATCATTGAAGGAAACGATCTCACCACCATGTCGCTGGAAACACTGCATGACCCATGAGCTTGATCTGCAAGAATTTGAAGAAGCAACTCTAAAAAAAAATCTATTACCTTCAAATCTCAAGCCAGAAAATCAACATGCAATGATTCTGATGAAGAATCATCAAGTGGTGATGATCAAGCCCTACTAGCGAAGAACTTCAAGACATTTCTAAAGATTGAGAAATCAAACAGTAGGAAGAGAGATATCCAAGAAAGCAATGAAGATGAAACCATATGCTTTGGATGCAAGAAGTCAGGGCACATGAAGAAGGACTGCCCAACTTCCAAAAAAGCAGTTCATATGACAGATCAAGATCAAGCAGGAAAGCAACAACCAGTCGAAAGTATGCTAACACAAGCATCTGGCATGAAAGTGATGCCAGTGATACAGAGAAAGAAGACAGACCCTGCAGAAATGCCAATGTCTGTCTTATGGCATTTGATAAGGTATCCTCAAACCCTCTATATGATGATTTTACTTTCGATGAATTAGAAAATACCTTTAACGAATTACTTGAAGATCACAGAACTGTGCTTGACAAGTATAAGCAATCGCGAAAAGAGATTAAGGCATACATAACCGAGATAGCTGGACTGTCCAATCTTATTGAAGATATTAAAGAGACGTCTACTACCGGTAACACGGAAGAGATAGCCAAACTCAAGGTAGACTATCATGTGGCTATCCTCAAGATTGAAAAGAAAGAAAGAGACTATGTCAAGATACAAGAGTTATATGATATAGAGAAGAAGAAGCACTTAGTCACAAAACAAAGACTCTCAGATATGACTGCTAGATATGAAGAGTCTGTGGCGATTTCTAAAAAGTTAGAAACCAAGTTAGGCAAACAGGCAATACCTGTGACACAGCCTAAGTTTAGTCCTAATGCTAAGCACACACCTAAGAGGACTAAAATTCAAAAAGCACGGAAGAAACACAACTATCACCATGCTTTCACTTATAGGTTTTTCCATGAAACCAAACAAGCATGTCAACACAGTTTCAACCACCACTGGTTCTAGAATAACTTGCACATATTATGGTACACATGGACACATATCACAGTATTGCTTAGCAAGGAAACTTGTTGACAATCACACTTTATTCTGGAGACCTAAAACTAATCAATGTGGACCCTTCAGTAAATGGGTACCAAAGGATTCATCTACTTGTTTTGTAGGTGGACCCTCAACCCTCTCATGCTAAAAGCAAATGGATTCTCGATAGAGGATTTTTACGGCACATGACTGGTGATGCATCTTTGTTCGCCACGCTATCGATGAAGAAAGAAGGATACGTCTCCTTCGAAAATAATTTTTGAGGTGATATTATTGGTAATGGCACTGTCGGTATTTTTCCTTATCCAGTAATAAAGGATATTTGTCTAGTAACAAAATTAAAACATAACCTACTGAGCATAAGTCATTTGGCTGATAATAGTTATGGTATCAATTTTGTGAAAGACAAATGTACCATATATGATATGTCATCTAGTGATCCCGTATATAAAAGGATTAGAGAAGACAACATTTATGTTTTCTTTTTGGAGAGTACTAATAATGCAGGAAGATGCCAAGTAGCTAATCTAGATAAAAGTTGGCTATGGCACATGGGACTAGGGCATGCAAATATGGATACTATCTCACGACTAAGCACTAAGAAGTTGGTAAAAGGACTCCCCGAGATTCCATTCAAGAGAGATATGGTATGTGCTGACTGTGAAAAGAACAAAGCACATAGGTCTACATTTAAATCCATCAACGCTGTAAGTACTTCTAGACCTTTGCCGTTGATTCATATGGATTTATTTTATCCTAGTAGAGTCGCTAGTCTTGGCTTAGAAAGGGCTGGAGGAACCAGTCCATGACTTGACATTGGTGGAATGCTACCTCCAATTCCCTGTATGTTCGATAGAGCCAAATATTCCCCCCACTGATCGTTGGTAAGCTCTACGCTTTTGTAGTTGTTGATGATTTCTCTCGCTTTACTTGGGTTTACTTTTTATCAAACAAAAGTGATGCTATTTTTAAATTTCAGATATTTTGCAAAAAGGTACAAAACGAAAAAGTCTTCATGATTACTTGTATCGAAGTGATTATGGTGACAGATTCGTAAATTCTGATTTCAAAAAGTTTTGTGATGAAAGTGGATATTACCACAAATTTTTTTGTCCTAGAAATCCCCAACAGAACGGTGTTGTGGAGCGAAAGAATCATACTCTAAACAAAATGGCTAGAGTAATGCTGAATCAGCATAAACTTCCTAAGTATTTTTGGGCAGAAGCTGTTAGCACTGCCTGTCATATTTTAAATAGGGTGTTAATTCGACCTATCTCGAAGAAAAACCCATATAAACTTTGGTTTGGAAGGATTCTAAACATTTTTACTTTAAAGTTTTTGGATGTCGCTGTTTTATCCTTAACACCAAGGATAACCTGGGAAAGTTTGACTCTAAAGCAGATGAAGGGAGATTTCTCAGATATGCTGCTAAGAGTAAGGGATATAGAATTTTTAATAAAAGATCTATGATTGTTGAAAAATCAATTAACGTTACTTTTGATGAGCTTAAAGTCACAGATCTAGCGACAACGATGATGAAGATGTACAAGCAAAAACTGAGAAGAGTCCTGTGGAAGATCTGACTCAAAAGTTTGATTCATTAAAGTTCTTACCAGATCATCCAGACACACTCATTATAGGTGATGTATCAAAAGGTGTAAGTCCACGCTCCTCTCCAGGGATTCTAAAATAGCAGCAAATGTAGCTTTCATTTCTCAAATAGAACTTAAGAATATAGATGATGCCTTTTCTGATGAGTTTTGGATTGATGCCATGCAAGAGGAACTAAATCAATTTGAGAGAAACCAAGTTTGGTAACTCGTTCTTAAACCTATTGGTCAATCAATAATTGGTACCAAATAGGTGTTCCGAAATAAACTTAGTGAAGATGGACGAGTTCTACGCAACAAAGCACGTATAGTGGCACAAGGTTATAATCAAGAAGAAGGTATTGATTATGATGAGACATATGTGTCACGACCCACTCCCGAATAATCGGACACGAGTCGGACATGCCCAGCCTTCGTCGTTAGACACGACAAAGTAAGCTGTACCAAGCTAGGGAAATCTAACCAGATAACCATATATATATACAATCACAACATCTATACACGATCCTAGAAAGATCACCATAATCCACAAATCATAATGACATAAAGATACTAGAGACAACAAGAATAAACTACACTGTGAATTCTAAGAACAATATCTAGGAGTAAAGCTAAACAGTCTAAATCTGAAGCCTCAAGCTAAGTCTCATCCTGCTCAGCTAATATCTCGGGCTCTGGCCCATAAAGTAGAATGATATCCTACAAGTATACCTGCAACATATCCAGTCAGAAGCGGAGCAAAGTACAGTTCTAGGTAATGAACAAGACATCATGATATGAAAGTACAAGGGAACATGGTATGTAAAGCACAAGAAGGAACATAGTATATAAGCACATGAAAGAACATGGTATGTAAGAACATGAAAGAACATGGTTTCTCATGGTATAAGCTCAGAAAACATAGGAACTAAGTACAAGATATATCTCCTGAATATATGTGTACAATATTTGAAATATAACTAAGTATGTGACCGGCTAGGGGTAAGCACATGAAGCACATGAATGGTACGGCTTAGGACCCGCATGCACGATGCGGGTTCTAAGCTAAACACACCTGAGTTGTTTTTTGGGTTTGGTCACATAAATAGTATATTTTCCCTACCCAGGTACAAGTAATAAGAACAAGGAACATGAGCACCAGAAAACATGTCGTATCGCAGTGTGTCAATCAAGGAAGCACATGATATAATGAAATGTACAAGACCATAGAGTGTACTTGCCTTGCTCAAGAAAAGTACGGATGAAGATCGGAGCTAGATGTCCTCCTGTAATTTAATAATGTGTACAAGTTGATTAATATATAAATAAGACATTTAGCTAAATAACTATTTTTCCAACCATATCTTGCTAGACATCAACCTTAGCTAGTTATACATCTATAGCCAAATCTTATATACATATAATTAGTGAGAAAATAATATGCCATAGTTTAGATAAATTTTAGATTCTAGATAGAAGATACTAATATGATATACGCCAATCAACTATTATGCTAGATAGAAAATAGTTACTAGCAATTCTCTGACATTACTAGATAAGAAGAAGGTTTCTTACAAAGTATGCAAAATAGTCTAGGTTATACTATTTTTTCAGAAGTGCTAGATAGATAGGATATTCATTAATCAAATTGGCAAGAACAACATATATGTAACACATCCTTCCAATTTCCTCTTTACTGAATATAGCTAGTCATTAATACAAAAATAATAACATAAATAATTTACACATAAATTGTGACACAGAGTACAATAGGCCCGACTCAATATTCTACTTCTTCTCCCTTTCTCATTTGAAAACAAAGAATCAAACACCAACCCAGGAGAAAACCCAACCTTTAGACAACCATTCTATAACCACACTAATATATAAAACTCTATTGCAAAATGTATATACATGAAGCCAACTCCCTCAACTCGAATAGTCTTTAAGGAACAAGCTATAAGTTCAGCCAACTCCAACTGAACATTAGTTCGATAATACTTTAGTAAAATCAAGACTCAACATAATCCAAAGTATCAACATCATCCATTTAACCCAGCCTATGCCAATCCACAGAATTACGTCCCAACTCAGATACAAAGAGATGATCCTAAGCTGGCAATACCCAAACCAAAGATTCACCAAGCATACAAAGAAAAGCCCTGTAAAGCACACATAGGCTTCTCTTATATACACAAAACTCAACTGAAAATATTTAACTTTAAATTCGAAGGTTCCCACCCTTGCATCCCTTCATCCCAGTTGGTTCTCGAAGCAAAGTCTAGAAGCAAGGCCCAGGTTCCATTCAACACAACATCTAAACAATCTCAGTCAAGACTAATGGCTATTAAGAGCTTGGGAGAAGAAGATTGAACACAATCAGATCCCAGAACATATACATTTCCAACCACAAAACTGAAATTTACAAAGAATACACACAAATCAACTAAAAACATATATGAAAGAATATACAAAATAATATAGCTTCAAATAAGAATTTCTACAGCAATGAATCGACGAAGCCAAACTGAGAATCCTACTCACGCTACTCCATTCATACGGACACGAACACACACACTCCCGAACATAAGTAGAGCCCTGGATACGATCCGGACTCAACACCACTTGTGCAGGATCTTGGAAACGCACTCCCTTACTCTACTATAGCCTATACAAGCCACATGGACACATCTACACATAATTCCTACGACCCAGTCCTGTCCATCATTGCTTCGATCAAGAATGACAAGATTTAATCAAATCTAAAAACAGAATTTGTACCTGAGATGTTAGAAAGGCCATCGGTCCAAAAAGTCGGACACGAACTCTCCACGTACAGATGTCATTCCATAGCCTGGAATTCGTCGTGATGACTCGATCACCCAGAGATCGGACACAGCCTTCTTATTGCCCATGATAGCTCATCAGGCATTGCATTGAATGAGTACCGAGCAAGAACAGAACAAAATTATAAACAGTTCAAAATATTGTACCAAAAATTCGTAAAGAACTCTAGGGATCAAGAAGTTGATCAGATGCTCACCACTTACTGGGTTTGATCGATCATCGGAGGAAGAAGAACCACGCCTGACTGCCACCCGTCGTCGAAAGAGGATGCCGTCATGGAGAACAACTTGCCATCGTTGCAGTTGTTGTTGCCGAGAGAATGATCGACCCAATCGATCGTCATCGAGAAGATGAACCGTCGTCTGCGGTGGTGAGCTTCCGTTGCCGAGAGAAATTTGTCCCTCACCGCCGGAAAGAGGACGGTGCTCGTGTGTCACCGGGAAAACACACGCCGTCGTCTAGCTGGTAAAGAGGTCGCTCAGTCGAGCACGGTGGAGAAGCTTCTGCTATCGCCACGTCATCATCGACTGGCTGTCGAATTGTCGATCTCCTGCAAACACTCAGTCATCAAAGCGAGGACTCGTCGTCGTCGCCACCGCCTTGCCCTCCGAAGAAGTGAATATCACCGACGTCGTCATGAAATTAGGGTTAGGGTTGTCGGTGGGCTCGAGAGATTTGGGGAAGAGCGGTCGAGAATAGGCTGGGAAATAGAGAATTAGATTTCTCTCTCCTCCTGGCTTATACAAAAATAAAAGGTAAATTTGTACAACACCCCCTCGCAGTGATTAGTTTTTATATAAGCCCCTCCGCAATTGATTTTATGCAAAAAGGCCCTCTTCCTTTTCATTAATTGCCAAGAAGTCCATTTTTCAGTTAGAAATTTGTTAGAAGATTTAAAAAAAATAGGGACCACACTAAATTAATTTGAAAATTAGTTTTTTGCCAAAAAATCAAATCTCCCTCTAAAAGTAATCATGAAATATTTATTCAGAAAATATTTAATCAAGAATTATTATTTATTTATAAAATCACAAGAAATATTAAGTTTGAAAAAAATGACTATTCCTCAAAATAATCACAAACTAATATTTTAAAATTTTAAATACCATAATGTCATAAAATCAGAAAAGTGGGGTTACAAATCTCTCCCCCTTGAAAAATTTCGTCTTCGAAATTCGAAGACCCACAAAATGAATCTCAATAAATCACAAAAGAGATTCAAACACAAGTCATTTATTGAAATCAGATTTTTGAATACTAGAATACAATCAAGCAACAGACTAGGATAGCGCTCTCGCATTTCGTCTTCGCGCTCCCATGTGGACTCTTTCGGAGAGTGATGTCTCTTCATGACTCGAACAAACAGTATAGTCTGGTTCCGCAGGCGCTTCTCTCTCCGATCAAGGATCTCCATTGGCTACTCCTCGTACGTTAAGCTCGGACCCACCGCTAGCTCTGAATAGTCCACCACATGGCTCGGATCTGGAATGTAGTATCGAAGCTGAGATACGTAAAAAACATCATGCACTCCCTCCAAGCTGGCTGGAAGCGCTAGTCAATATGACACATCACCAATTCGTGCCGTCACGTCGAAAGGCCCGATGAATATCGGACTGAGCTTCCCGTCTCTGCCGAAACGAAAGACGCCTCGGGTTGGCGAGATCTTCAGGAACACTCTATCCCCAATTACGAACTCCTGTAGCCGTCTGCTGCTATCCGCCCAGTGCTTATGTCGATCCTGATGCTCTGGGCCTTGAGACCAAGTACACACAAGAAGTTGGAATAACACGATCAATGATCAAGAATCAAATAGGCACGAGATAGAATAAAGTTCCAATTACAACTTAGAGGAGCAAAATCATGAAGACACAACTATTAAGTATAATAAAAAATTAATATTTTAACACAAGTGGGCTAGAATAAGATAGAAAAATCATGGTCAAATAGACATGATTTAAGATCGAAGTTTAGATAAGACACAAACAAATTATGGAATCAAACTCTGGCAATGTATAATTTTGAGGAATTCAATGATCTAACGATAAAATACTAAAGGGAAGTTAGCAAGGGTTGATTGAGGAAACGCACGAAATACTCAAGAGATACAGTATCAAATCAGGATAAACGTGCAAGGATTTGTGATTCTCGAAAATCAATAATCATATGAAAAAGGAAATATAATTTCCATGATAACTGAGAATATATAGGTATTTGAAATCACTTTGCTTATAATCCCTACCCCGCTAGTATATATCTAATTGCAGTGGACTAACGGCTCTGTGACTCAAATAACAATATGTCATCGAATATTCTGTGCACTATATCCATTTTCTAACAATCATCAACGAAGCAACCCAAGAGATCACGACATGAAGAATTTAGGACAAGTCTCCATAATATCCGAAACCTATGAATGTCTGAAATCACTTCAACTTAGAGTTCCTGACCCGCTAGTGCGCTGCTGGCTGCAGTAAACTTTTGGTCTCCGTAATCCAGATAACGGCTGCAGTGCGCAACTGTTACGCCCTAGTAGTTCATAAAATAGTCTTTTAACTTTATCCATAGAAAATTTCAAGAAATCAAAATGAGTTTCAATAGTCCAAGTCAAGAAGATGGTGAGGTTATCTGACAATTAGAATACATGGGTTTATTAGGTACTAAGAGACGATAAGGGATCCAATCAGTGAGTAGAAAAAGCGACCAGGGAGATTTAAAATTTCAGACAGGAAACGAAGTTTCAAATTATAACAGAATTTCAACTGATATCTGGAATGGTAACAAGATTTCATATATGAGACATTATCCCGAAGGGATAACAGAGTCCCGAAGGATGAACTGAAACAATGTATCAGATAGGAGACAAGTTTTAAAATAAGAAATAAATTTCGTACTGGAAACAAGTTTCAGTAAAATCTCGAATAACAATGAAATCTCGAGCAAAAACTTGAATTAAAAATGAATTCTCCAATAAGGTACACAGTGAAAAAAATAGAAAGTCAATTATCAATAAAGTTGTGAATAAGGAACAAATTCTCGAATAGAAAATCTCAACGAGAAAACAAGATTTTGAATAGGGAACACGGTCTCAACGATTCGTGAGTAGGAACTGAAGTTTCAAAGTCTGGAAAATATTGAATATGAGACTAAATCACGAACAAAACAAAGTCTCATAAATAGGAAACATGATCTTAAAATCTCGAATATAATCAAGTTACGAAATAGGAAAAGAGAATCACTGGGTGAATAGGAAACAAGTATCCATGAAACAAGTGATACATCAAATATGGGACAAGATTGAAACAAAGTGGTGATTAGAACAATTTCTCAAACAGAAAACAAGCCACGAATAGGAAAAGAAATCTCATATAGGGAACATGTCAAGTTCTCAGATTTGAAAGAAAATATTCAAAGGATGTCTTGAATGGTGAATAGAACCAAATATTGAATAAAATCAAATTCCGACAAGTCCCAATAGAAAACTGAACCTCGAGAAGAAAATAAAATTTACAAATTGTAACTAGTTCTGAATAGGAAACAAAATTCCCGAGTAGAATCTCGAAAAGAAAGCAGGGTTACGAAGAATGGATGGAGGAGTATCAATCAACGAATAGGAAATAATATCCCAAAATAAGTTTCGAATATCCACTAAGGTTCCAAAATATAAAACAAGAAGTTCCAAGAAATGGTCTAGATAGTAAAGGATTTTAAGAAAAAACTAGATTGCTAATCAAGATACATGGTTTTCCCAACCATGCAAAAGAAATCTTCAGTCTTTAGTCTATCTTCAGTATTTCTCCGGGACAAAAATTTCTCTAACCTTCCTCAACTTTTCTGACGTAGACTGGTCCCTGTGGTAATGCTCCATATGATTGCTGAATCTGGAGAGGCGGATCCTTCTTCTGTGATACTGGTGCTCCTCGTGCTTGTCCTTGGGCAGTATGACCAGCGGTCTCCAGCGGTCCTTGACTTGGTGGGCAGGCGACCAGCAGAATAAATGTAGCCTCCATCTTTTGTGGCACTCTTCGTAGTGGTGTCCTGAGCTGCGACAAAAAATACAAATAATAGCCGACTGAATCTGAATCTCCTGCTGGACTAAAGAAGCGTGGTCTGAGTGTGGCGACGCTTTGCGGATCCATAGTAGTTGCTGTCTTCGTCATAAGTCTTCATGTCTCTCCTGGGCTTCAGCTTCCCTTCTTGTTGTATGTGTTACGAGCTGGGTCTCCCGGTTGGTGACTTCAATCTTCAGAGGAGTCGGATCCTCAAAGACTTGGATATTGATCTTTAGTGGAGGCTCAACGTTCTCGATCTGCTCCTTGGTGCAAGATATGCGCTCGGTGTCGGGAAAGTCCAAGGTCTGAGAGTCTGGAAGTCAGAAGTCCTCTTTAGCTCAAAAAGCGCATCTGTAAGTCTAACTTGGAAAAGGGTAGCCTGCTCCATCTGGGTGTCGAAGAATTCTTGAAACATGTCTATCAACTACGTACTACCCATGAGGATAGTAGGACGATAGAAGGTAGTGGAAGCTCAAAACCCTCAAGTGTAGGTGGATCGACTGTTCCGGTGTCACGTGCTTTCGAACTATCTGAAAAATAGAAAACTGTTAAAATAACTAAGACCTAAATACAACAAGTGTTTATAGAATATCAATATACCCGATGTACCCAATTTTTTATGCTGTGTTTCAAGTTTCCCTAGTTTAAATCAAGTCCCCCAATAGTACTCTAATGCCTAGGTACCATTAGGATAGACCTGTATAGTCCACCACTAAAAACATGTCAAGACCCGCTCCCGAATAATCGAACACGAGTCGGACACGCTCAACCTTCATCGTTAGACACGGCGAAGTAAGCTGTACCAAGCTAGGGAAATCTAACCAGATAAGCATATATATATATATATATATATATATATATATATATATATATATATATATATATATATATATATATATATATATATATATATAATCACAACATCTATACACGATCCCAAAAAGATCACCATAATCCACAAATCATAATGACATAAAAATAATAGAGACAACAAGAATGAACTACACTGTGAATTCTAAGAATAATATCTAGGAGTAAAGCTAAACAGTCTAAACCTGAAGCCTCAAGCTAAGTCTCATCCTGCTCAGCTAATATCCCGGGCTCTGGCCCATAAAGTAGAATGATATCCTGCAAGTATACCTACAACGTATCCAGTCAGGAGCAGAGTAAGTACAGTTCTAGGTAATGAACAAGACATCATGATATGAAAGTACAAAGGAACATGGTATGTAAAGCACAAGAAGGAACATGGTGTATAAGCACATAAAAGAACATGGTATGTAAGAACATGAAAGAACATGGTATCTCATGGTATAAGCTTAGAAAACACAGGAACTAAGTACAAGATATATCTCCTGAACATGTGTGTACAATATTTGAAATATAACTAAGTATGTGATCATCTAGGGGTAAGCACATGAAACACATGAAAGCACATGAATGGTACGGCTTAGGACCCGCATGCATGATGCGGGGTCTAAGCTAAACACACCTGAGTTGTTTCTTGGGTTTGGTCAAATAAATAGTATATTTTCCCTCCCCAGGTACAAGTAATAAGAACAAGGAACATGAGCACCAGAAAACATGTCGTGTCGCAGTGTGTCAATCAAGGAAGCACATGATATAATGAAATGTACAAGACCATAGAGTGTACTTACCTTGCTCCAAAAAAGTACGGGTGAAGATCGGAGCTATATGTCCTCCTGTAATTTAATAATGTGTACAAGTTGATTAATATATAAATAAGACATTTAGCTAACTAACTATTTTTCCAACCATATCTTGCTAGACATCAACCTTAGCTAGTTATACATCTATAGCCAAATCTTATATACATATAATTAGTGAGAAAATAATATGCCATAGTTTAGATAAATATTAGAGTCTAGATAGAAGATACTAATATGATATACGCCAAATAACTATTATGCTAGATAGAAAATATTTACTAGCAATTCTCTGACATTACTAGATAAGAAGAAGGTTTCTTACAAAGTATGCAAAATAGTCTAGGTTATACTATTTATTTAGAAGTGCTAGATAGATAGGATATTCATTAATCAAATTGGCAAGAACAACATATATGTAACACATGCTTCCAATTTCCTCTTTACTGAATATAGCTAGTCATTAATACAAAAATAATAACATAAATAATTTACACATAAATTGTGACACATAGTACAATAGGCCCGACTCAACATTCTACTTCTACTCCATTTCTCATTTGAAAACAAAGAATCAAACACCAACCTAGGAGAAAACCCAACCTTCAGACAACCATTCTATAACCACACTAATATATACAACTCTATTGTAAAATGTATATACATGAAGCCAACTCCCTCAACTCGAATAGTCTTTAAGGAACAAGCTGTAAGTTCAACCAACTCCAACTGAACATTAGTTCGATAATACTTCAGTAAAATCAAGACTCAACATAATCCAAAGTATTAACCCAGCCTATGCCAATCTACAGAATTACGTCCCAACTCAGAAACAAAGAGATGATCCTAAGCCGGCAACACCCAAACTAAAGTTTCACCAAGCATACAAACAAAAGCCCTGTAAAGCACACATAGGATTCTCTTATATACACAAAACTCAACTGAAAAGATTTAACTTTAAATTCGAAGGTTCCCACCCTTGCATACCTTCATCCCAGTTGGTTCTCGAAGCAAAGTCTAGAAGCAAGGCCCAGGTTCCATTCAACACAACATCTAAACAATCCCAGTCAAGTCTAACGGCTATTAAGAGCTTGGTAGTAGAAGATTGAACACAATCTGATCCCAGAACATATACATTTCCAACCACAAAACCAAAATTTACAAAGAATACACATAAATCATTTGAAAACATATATGAAAGTATATACAAAATAATATAGCTTCAAATAAGAATTTCTACAGCAATGAATCGACGAAGCCAAACTGAGAATCCTGCTCACGCTACTCCATTCATACAGACACGAACACACACACTCCCGAACATAAGCAGAGCCCTGGATAACATCCGGACTCAACACCACTTTATGCAGGATCTTGGACACGCACCCCTCTTACACTGCTATAGCCCACACAAGCCATACGGACACATCTACACATAATTCTATGACCCAGTCCTGTCCATCATTGCTTCGATCAAGAATTACAAGATTTAATCAAATCTAAAAATAGAATTTGTACCTGAGAATGTTAGAAAAGCCATCGGTCCAAGAAGTCGGACACGAACTCTCCACGTAAAGATGTTATTCCATAGCCTGGAATTCGTCATGAAGACTCGATCACCCAGAGATCGGACACAACCTTCTTATTGCCCATGATAGCTCATCAGGCATTACATCGAATGAGTACCGAGCAAGAACATAACATAATTATAAACAGTTCAAAACATTGTCCCAAAAATTTGTAAAGAATTCTAGGGATCAAGAAGTTGATCAGGTGCTCACCACTTACTAGGTTTGATCGATCACCGGAGGAAGAAGAACCACGTCTGACCGCCACCCGTCGTCGGAAGAGGACGCCGTCATGGAGAATAACTCACCGTCGTCGCAGCCATTGTTGACGAGAGAGTGATCAACCCAATCGATCGTCGTCGAGAAGATGAGCCGTCGTCTATGGTGGTGAGCTTCCGTCGCCGAGAGAAATTCGTCCCTCTCCGCAGGAAAAAGGACGGTGCTTCTGTGTCACCGGGAAAATGCCATCGCTGAGAGTGTCATCACTGGCATCACCCTCGAGGGATCATCGTG
The DNA here is from genome assembly GCA_029216955.1 of Iris pallida. Lineage (NCBI taxonomy): Eukaryota > Viridiplantae > Streptophyta > Magnoliopsida > Asparagales > Iridaceae > Iris > Iris pallida. The sequence goes on along the minus strand of JANAVB010000999.1, from coordinate 6,403,579 downwards.
GAGAGGAGACCCTCGCCGTCGTCTAGCTGGTGGAGAGGTCCCTCAGTCGAGCACGGTGAAGAAGCTTCTGCCATCGCCACGTCATCGCCCGCTGGCTGTCGAATTATCGATCTCCCGCGAACGCTCAGTCACCGAAGCGAGGACTCGTCGTCGTCGCCACCGCCTAGGCCGCCGAAGAAGTGAAGATCACCGATGTCGTCATGAAATTAGGGTTAGGGTTGTCGGTGGGCTCGAGAGATTTGGGGAAGAGCGGTCGTGAATAGGCTGGAAAATAGAGAATGGGATTTCTCTCTCCTTCTGGCTTATACAAAAAAGAAAAGTAAATTTGCACAACCCCCCCCGCGCAGTGATTAGTTTTTATATAAGCCCCTCCGCAATAGATTTTATACAAAAAGGCCCTCTTCATTTTCATTAATTGGCAAGAATTCTAATTTTCAGTTTGAAATTTGTTAGAAAATTTTGAAAAAATGGGGACCACACTAAATTAATTTAAAAATTAGTTCTTTGCCAAAAAATAAGATCTCACTCCAAAAGTAACCATGAAATATTTATTCAGAAAATATTTAATCAATAATTATTATTCATTTATAAAATCACAAGAAACATTAAGTTTGAAAAATGACTATTCCTCAAAATAATCACAAACTAATATTTTAAAATTTTAAATACCATAATGTCATAAAATCAGGAAAGTGGGGTTACAATATGCTCATGTTGCTAGACTAGAAGCCATCCGCATATTTTGTGTATTTGCATGTTTTAATGATTTTAAATTATTTCAAATGGACGTAAAAAGTGCATTTTTGAACAAATTTTTTAAAAAGGAAGTTTTTGTGAAACAATCCCCTGGTTTTGAAGATTTTCAAAAATCTGATCACGTTTTCAAGCTTAAGAAAGCACTCTATGGACTCAAACAGGCACCTCGTGCTTGGTATGAACGCCTAAGTGCCTTCTTACTTGATAATGGTTTTTCAAAAGGAAGAGTTGATACAACTTTGTTTATCAAATCTTTAAATGATGACATTCTCCTTGTGCAAATATACGTAGATGATATTATATTTGGTACTACTAATGAAAAACTTTGTCAAAATTTTGCTAAGTGTATGCAGAGTGAATTTGAGATGAGTATGATAGGAAGCTAAACTTCTTCCTAGGACTTCAGATCAAACAGCACTCAAAGGAAACATTCATCAACCAAGCCAAGTATACAAAGGACATACTAAAAAAGTACGACTTCGATAATGTAAAGCCAATTGGAACTCCAATAGCTACATCCACAAAGTTTGATTCTGATGAAAGTGACAAACTGTCGACCAGCGTAAGTATCGAGGTATGATTGGTAGCTTATTATATTTAACTGCTAGTCGCCCTGATATTATGTTCAGTGTTTGTATCTGTTCACGATACCAGGCAAATACTAAGGAATCACACCTAAGTGTCGTTAAGCGTATCTTTCGATACCTTAAAGGAACTTCTACAGTTGGCTTGTGGTATCCTAAAACCAAATCCTTTGACCTGATAGGTTACTCGGATGTGGATTTTATAGGATGCAAAGTAGACCGTAAAAGTACCAACGGTACGTGTCATTTTCTAGAAAAGGTCTTAGTCTCTTGGTTTTGCAAGAAGCAAAATTCTGTAGCATTATCAACTACTAAGGCTGAATATATTGTCGCAGGACATTGTTGTGCTCAAATTTTGTGGATGAAGCAAACCCTAGAAGACTACAATTTGTACTACACTAAGATTTCCATTTATTATGATAACACTAGCACCATTAATTTGACTAAGAACCCTGTATGTCACTCACGCACAAACACATTAAGATACGTCATCGCTTTTTACGTGATCATCAACAACACGGGGATATCTGCTTATAGTTTATTGACACAGATCATCAACTAGCAGATATTTTCATAAAACCACTGGCGAAAGATCGTTTTAACATAACGTGGCGAGAGCTCGGTATACTTGAATTTTCAGATTCATAGTGTAGTATGGTAATTAAATTTAATTTTAAGACCCAAAACTTCATAATTTATTTAACGCAAATTATTTTTTGGTACAAGCCTACAAAGAGTATGTCTGTCACCACGACTACGGTCGAAGCAAAGCGATATTTAAGAGTTCCCCGGTGAACCTCCATTAGCTGGGACAGTACCCCTACATCTAACCCAAAATAATAAACATTATTAAATATAGAAGTCAAAAAGTCATAAAGTTACAGTTTAAAACACCAAAATTGTATTTATTACCTCAGAAATACAAGTAGCCGAACTCAGACCGAACTCTGACCGAGTTTGGGCCGAATTCGGGCCGAGTTCGGTCGACACTGTTCAGCTTCCAGAACCGAACAACCGGCCCTAAACCCTTTATAAACCCCACTTCTCCTCATTATTTTTTCACAATAATTCATGAAAACATCGTACTTCTCCCAAAAACTCCTTCCTACTCTTTCCTTCCAAGTTTTCTAGGAGTTCCAGTCGGCTGATCAACTTCATCTTCTTCCTCCTCTTCCAAGGTACTTCTATTTTCTTTCTTTTTTATCCATGGCTCCTAAACGTCAGAGAAGGCCGGTTGATCCCTCTCAAGCTGGATCTTCCTCGTCTGACTATGTTCCTATTAGTCTTTTTAGTCCAGCTAGACCGTCAGGCTCAGATGACTTTGATTCTGATTTATTTCCTGATAAGGAATATTCTAACCTATGGTTTGATTCTTTCTCTTGTCGCAAAATATGTGCTGGAGCTTTCGTTAACTTTACTTTTTTTTCTGAGTATGCTCCCACATTTGACCATCTAGGCTACCGAGACTTCTTCGAAGTAGTCGAGAACATTTTCGACAATGCAGTCCGTATGTTTTACTGCAACTTGCAGGTAAAACCAAGCGGCAACTTCTATTCTTATGTTGCTGGGCAAGAATTGGAGTTCAGCGCCACTGACATTAGCGAATATTTCCATATTTTTGATATTGGTGAAGCTCTTGTGGATATCCATCATATCCAATTTTCAGAAGATGTCACACTTACCTCTTTCAAAGAATTAATTTGCCATCCACACCCTGTTTCTAGAAGAGTCTTTTCAAAGGACCTTAACCAAAACTTCTATGAACTCCATCGTTTCATTTTCTCTGTTCTCCTTCCAAAGAAAATATCATATGATGAGATCACTTTCTTAGAGCTGTCTGCTATATATCATATTCATTTTGGCATTCCTTTCTCTATCTCCAAGTCCATGGTAGCCTGGATGCTGAACTACAGAAATGCAGGACGCAACCTGGTCTATCCTATGCACCTGGCCTATATCTTTTGCAGGTTTGATATTGATCTTCAAACCTGTGCCTACTCCTCCACTCCCATAGAGCTCACCAGATCTCGTAGATATCCTGCTCCATCTCTGCCTCATGGAGCTCAGCCTGTTCCAGCTGCTGATGCTGAGGCTCCTCCTCCTGATGCTGCTCTAGCTCATGCTCTAGCCCCCTTGCTTCGGGTTTTAACCCAGGATTTTATCAGAGATTTGATGACTTTGTTGCTCTCTCTGCGCAATGTCATCAAAGCTATCTCGACTCAGAGTTCTGCCACATCTACCAGGCTCAGGTGTTGCGAAATGGGATTGATGATCTTCAATGGAGTCTCTCTTAGGACCCAGCGCATCCAATGACTATCCTTCCTCACCCAGGCTTCCCAGGACCTAGGTTCGGAGATGAGACATTTTTTCCTTACTTCGATCCTACTGCAGCTTAATTTCCCTCGCATGCTCCTGGCGGTGACGACCCCACTATGTGATGCAGTCTTGAGCTGGTGGATAGTGGATAGGATGTTAGATGATGATCTATGCCATGATGTAGTTTTTAATTTTTTTGTCTAAACTTTTCAGTTAGACATATTCAGCACTTTATGATTGTATCTTTTTCTTTTAGTGAGACATTGTTATGCATGATATTCTAGTTTATTTCAGTACTAATTATCTTTTTGTGCATTTTTTATGTATCTTTTTTGCTTTACTTTGTCTGTTTTGTTGTAAATTATTGGCTTCACACATTACGGGGGAGCCAAAGTCATTTTTATATTGACAAAGGGGAAGAAAGAGTACATACCAAAAATAAAAAATCCAAAAGAATACAATCCAATCTATTACAAAATCAACCATGTTTTGTTCAGGTACGTTTTATTTTGTTCTTTTTTAGATATATTTTGGTATAAACTCAAGTTTGTCAATTATCAAAATGGGGAAGATTGTTGGCCCATTCCATGGTCACATCCGATTTTAATAATCGACCTGAACTTAAGTCAATATACAAAATATACAAACTACTGCTAATCATTTCAAGACGTGTGAAATCAATATCAACGAGCATCGTACTACATCATCAAGCATATATATCATTAATCTGAAGATTACTTTCAATGGGATCCAGTCTGAGTTATTTTACAATTTATTATGCATTTTATCTTTATTGAGTCTAGGATTTAAATTGTAAGATCGACTAGGTAATACTGGCTTAGGTTAATCTCAATCCATATTTCTAAAAAGCCTACCTATTCCCATTTCATCTTTACCAAATGTTCAAAATTATTTTTACAACAGAATTTGGTAAATATTTCAAAATTCTCCTAGACAGAACTCAAAACCGAGTTCGGCTCGAGTTCGGTCAGTTTGAATTCAAATGCCCGTTGCCTCCAAATCTGTATGCAACATACATATGCAAAATATTTGTATTAGAACTCTGCCAGAACTCTGTCCGAGTTTGGTCCCAAAAAACACCTATAAATAGGAGAGAATTTCTTATTTCAAACCATTCATTAACTCATTCATTCTTCATCTTCTCTTTTCTATTCAATAAGTGTTTTCAATCGATCAAAAGCTTTCAAATCACACCTATACTCCTCTTATCCAAAAGCCAGTAATATCTACTTCGATCTAGAGTCTTTTGGTGTTTAAGAGTTTTAAAGTGGTTGTTCCAAGTACATCAATTATCCTTGTTGTGGAGCCGGTCGTGCGCTCGTCACCAAGCACAGTGTTAAGTTGGTCGTGCACTTGTCACTAAGCATGGTATTGTAAGAGACTGCAAGCTCTCAATTAGCTTGTACCTTAGTGGATTAACATTGAGCAAGAGTACTCGAGACTGGATTAGTCCTCTCAGAGGGATACCAGTATACATCACTGTGTCACTGAGTTTGATCTCTCTATCTCTTGCTACATTTATTTACTGTCTCTTATTTACTGTCATAGTTATAACTTTAAAATTTTAAATTGGTGATTATTTTTCGTTGCATACACACTCTATTCACCCCCTTCTAGAGGTGCTCAACGGTCCTACACGATAAACTTGGGGCAACAAGACTTAGAGTAGGACGGAGAACTGGGAGTGTGCGTGAACGACAACGAGATTGGCCTCAAACGAAATGAATGAAAGGAATAGATGATAAACAAGTAAAGTTGGGATAATGAATTGAATCGTTGACGGGTAGACTTGATGATAGTGCAATACTTAGTCTCGAATAGGACGAAAATTACTTAGACTTGGTCGACTTTGCTAAGAAGAAATCGTATTGATTTTGTAGACAAAAATGCTTGAGAAACAAATCGGATCATCTCGAGGACCGAGATAAACGATAGTAAGACGCACATGAGTTCGTTTTTAATCGAAGTTAGGAAAATGATCGGCAAATCAAAACTATCACGAGTAGCTTGTCCACTTCTCTAATCACTATGCTTGGTTGAAATGTACGTATTCGAGGGATGCCTTGAATATGTACATGATCCAAACTCAGCGATATGATGAACTCGAATGCTGCTGCAAGTGGGTGTTGAGATGCGTATGAACGAATGAGTGAGTTAGCCTCAGCCTATGACTCTCATATTTGATAAATTATAAAGTACCTTGTGCGACCATTACAGTCCCGTGATAGAGCACAATAGCAACCAAGTTATAGAAACACGACGATTGAATTGGTACCATTAACTCTTACATGAGTGGTAAAGTCGTTTAACGAAATTGACCAAATACATAAAACACAAAACTTGAAAGGATAACTGAGTATAGTTCGATGCCATCAAGCAATAAAGCCATTCGATAGGGATTGTCTAAGATACACACACGACATGAGTTAAGGAACGGTAGGATGACCTGTACTCAGGAAGTCTCGAGGATAAGACTTGTTTTGAGTAGTGTATTATGTAACGACCCGCTCCGCCCTAGCGGAATGTCGATTCAAACGGTAAGCGCAACGACTCAAATGAGCCGTCAACTCGAAGAGTTGCGTTGACCCGATGAAGAATCGATCAAGACTTACATTGGCCCGTCAAGGATGAATCCAAACTTATACTTTCAAAGGCGCGCTCTGAGTATCACTCGACCGATACAAACATCGCTAAGGTGGGTGGCTCCGATGAACCTGTCTTTGCTTAGCCTAGACACTTAATAATACGGACACTATCACTAGAATCGCTAGGCGATAACACCGTGCATGCTAATGAATGACTCAATGCACCTAGCTAAGGGAATAATCCCATCTTGTATGCTTGTTTAGGACATGAAAAAGAATTCGAAAGATATAAGAACTCTCACACCGCACTCCATGCCCATGCTAAGGTACAAGCTTACATTTCAAGTTTCTTATGTGTTCAACAATGAAACAATGAATGGTTTACAACAATAAAATGAGAAAACTATCGACATAGTCGTTCCGAGTAGAGTATAGCAACATTGGAAGACTTCGGGACCGATGGGTCGCCAAGACGACTCTCGTACAGGGAGTTGCATAATGTATGAATGAACGAATAAGTGAATGAATGAATCAACGAATGAATGAATGAATACATGAATGAATCAATGAACAAACGAACAAGTGAAAGAAAGAATAAATGAAAGATAAGAAAGAAAGGAATGGTTAGCGACATGTATGACGGAGATGTACAACGGGGCTCGCTACCCGTACTGTACGGATGCCGCTGCCAACCTGGTCGATAATACATTATGGATCACAGACAGCCTATGGCTCAAAGACAACCATTAAGTTAAAATGACAAGACAATACGAAATAGTCACGGACAACCCACTCGTATACGGGGGAAAGAATCAAAAAAGGATTCCAAGACAACGATCACGACATCGTAGCCGGCCTAGGTGGAATCATGGCTTACGGGCTGTTTGGGTGCGGGCTCGGCCACCCAGGAGACGTAAGGCCGAATATTTCAAAAGACTATCAAGGCGTACCAGCCATCACGCTTGATAGGTGAGAATACCAAGGAAAACATGTCCAAAATGGCTTTTGATGCCAGCGACCGGTACATATAGATTAAGTGGGCTTGCTGATGGCAATCCACGTGCAAGTTCTTGTATTAAAACAAAGTAGTCTAAGTTAACTGAGCAATTGAATAGTTGAATGAATATGGACGTTGGAACAAAACCCTTCGAGCATAACACAACTGACTGGTTGAGTAGATAGGACATCCAAGTGAGAATGATCATCGAAACGAGGCATGGTCATAACGTATCTTCACAAGCGGGAACACATCGTAGAATCTGATGTAGGAACACGTCCTTGACACTGAATGTTTACGTGAATTACGTTTAGTTGATATATATGAATTGTTGACTAACATGGTTTACTTTGGATAGGGAAGACCGGACGGTAAGTATGGGTAAGTCGTGCATGTATTTCCATACAAACACTTAAAATCGGTAACACGAGATAGATTATGATATATGCCATGAAACTGATCCTAAGGCAAGATTAGAAAGATAATAAATGATAGATAATGCACATAAGTAAAGTGAACATGTTTGGTAATAATAGCGAGTGGGCAAGCTAGCCTCTGCACTAGTGCATAACAATATACAGATAACCCTATAGATTGCTTGCAGGACGCATGAGACATCGTCGGGTGCAGAGCTTCCCTCGAATGTGCTGAGGTACGGAGCTAACTCTGGAGCCTTGGAGCAATGCAAAGGAGCTGAAGCACAATATACAGGACATAATGTATCGGAACATCGCCATGAATTATTCCATATTGTAAGTCACTTGGCACGCCTTTTATGTTTCAGAGAGAGAGAGAGAGAGAGAGAGCTTGAGCGACTTATAATCTCGGCCTAGCGCCGCTTGTAAACTTCTTGAATATCAATAAAGAGATTGAATTTGTTCCAACTTGTATTCATTTACTTTTCGTTGCAAATGGGGACACTCTGTACGACTCTGTGGCCTAGCTCAAATCGGCCGTTTCTGGACTTGGCCTTGTACGAGTGTAACTTAGGCTCGTACGGCATCACGTCTTAGCGAGGACGATCGCTCCTACGGAAGTGGGACGTGACAGTTCCTATCTTGACTGGACCCGTTGAAAATATTACAGATAATGACTTGCCATTAGCTATGGAGCAGGCCTAGTTGACACAGGTGACCTGGACCCTCAGCAGGATCCTGTAGTCGCTGAGGACTTGCCATTAGCCTAGTCTAGACTTTCTTATTATCTAGTTCTTGAGACATTTAAGATTGTATTGAAATATTGTTTACGGTGTTGATAACACCGAGCCTTTTCATCTGTTGTATTTCTCTTATGGATTTCATATCTATATTATCGTGCTGATAATCTACCTTTAGTTTTGTGATTGAGATTGTATCCTCTTGTAATTATCCTCCGTTTAGAGAGTATATCATTTTGTGATAGTTGTGACTGTGAACTAGAACAAAGTTCTACCGCCGACACTGTGGCGTAGGTTGGACGTACCCACATCTCGTGCCCTTATACTGGGTGTGGGTCATGACACATTTTTAGTGGTGGCCCATGCAGGTCCAGATTAGCATTAGAGTGATATTATGATAGTACATTGACTTAGTTGTACTACTACGAGCCTGCTATAGAGTATAGGAAGTAAAGTGTTAGAATGAGAGGATACTCAATCACTGTTAGGATTCTTTGAGAAATACCTAGGACGACCCTTGAGAATCTTATTTTAACTTCGATTTGAAATCTTTTTCCTTGATTTGATTCACCTATTACTCATTCGATTCACCTATTACTTTTTGTTATTGAATTTGATTTTGATGGATTCGTTGTTGAATTTTGAATCTTGATGATTAGTTGTTAACTTTGAGTTTGTATTTTAATATATATATATTTATCTTTATTTTATTTGGAATTTAGAGTATAACCTGATAACATACTTGATAAGGACAGAGAGAAAGGTAAATGTCTACTTTATTTGTGGAGTTAGAATTTATTGCAGTCATATTGGCTAGCATGACAAGGATATAGAGCCTGATTTTAGATATACTATCCTCGTTATGGATTTAGATTTTCTTACAGCCATACCGGTTGGCATGGTAAGAATTCTAAATAACATGATTATAGGGTGTATACCTTAGTTACGGACTCTATTGTTTATTGTAGCTATGCTTACTGGCGTAGCGAAATTTTAGCAACATAATTTCAGGAAGACGTGTATGGTTATCAGATTATATCTTAAAATTGGTTTATTCCTTTTGAACAGATGAACAAGAACAAATTTTATCATTATTTCTTTCTTGCCATTATTTTTTGTATTACCATTTTTTTTTATCTTAGTTAACTCTGTCCCACTTACATCAATCACCTATCTCGTATCTAATTCGGTCATCTATACTTTGAAACCTTTGAATCTCCATATATTTTTACCTTGGAAAGGTCGAGGAAGTGACGTAAATCATCTAGCTCGGAAAGGACGTAATTTATTATCTTATGATAATCTAGGTAGGAATATAATATGATGGACCTTGATATAGAATTTTGAGATAAAGATGTGGTAAAGATTGGGAATAAAATCAAGAGATAAGTATTATCAATTGGAAATGATCACACATAGAGAAATATTTTGGGTATGAATAATTTGTAGATGTTTTTAAAAAAAAAAATGATGAGGATATTCGAGGTCAACTTAGTTTTTAGGACTTGGATAAATTTTGATTATTGATTCTTGAGACATTTCACTTTAAGGCTATGACGTTAAATTTAGGGAGTTAGTAATGAAGAAGAGATTTTAACTATATTCGATGGCAATACGAGATTGAATAAGATATTGCAAGAAAATGGTTAAGAACAGAAAGAACACAAGGATTTTTGAGTTATAGAAAATATAGACATTTTTGAAAAAAATTTAAATTTAAGGAGAATAATATTTGAGGGTGTACTTTAATTTTAACGGAGAATAAGTTTTGTAAGGCCTGGTAGTTTTAGGTTGAATAACACGAGGAGAGTAATTTGAACAAGTTCAAGGATTTCATAAAACTTGATTTAGAGGTTTCGGATCTAATTTAAGACAAGGTGAAAGAATTTGGATTTAAAGATGATTAAGTGGTTATTATTGAGTGCAAATAAATAAAAGGGTATGCTTCATGAGTAATATTTTAGAATTTAGGAATTGAACCTATGATGATAATGACAAGGTCCAATCTTCATAACGAAAGGGTATAAATTCTTGGTGGTAGTCATATAAAGGTTGATTTTCATAATTGGACTTATGAGATAAAGATATGATTGGCAAATGATGATTAGATAAGCTTGATGGTATCAGAGAGAGATGATTAACTTGACTTTCCTATAAAATCTTGTCTTTTGTTATCCCTATCAAAGGAGGAAATTGACTTATTCCATATCTTTGAATTATCCTTTAAAAGTTTTCAATATCATTGAATCCTAACTCCCTTGATCACGACCAATCGACTTTGGTCATCTTTTCTTATCGTATTAATATCCTTGGTCGTACTCAATTTAATTAAATTTAATTGTGACCTGGATCTCCATCCTTGGATGCTCGTGCTCAGACTTCGATGACCTTGTTCCCCATCTTGTCTAAAACTTGATTTACCTAGAGATTGATCAACTTAGATCGTGTCGAGACTAAATTTCATTTTATATATATCGTGATTGGATTTCAATGCTATTGACAGTCGTACTTTAAACTTTCGATTTTGATCATCTTTAGAATAATAACGCTTTATAGTTAATTCCTAGTTGTTGTTTTTTGATAATCACCAGTTTTTATATAGGATGATAGACTGCCTTACAGCCTGATGATTTATTATTTTTCTTATCTTTTCTAGTATGGCACCCATGACCAGAGTCTGTCCCCAGTGCACAGCTGCATTTTCGGATGAGATCGAGATTGTATTTCCTTCTTCCATTGCTCAGGAGGTATTAGCAGCCTCACTGGAGAGTTTTCCTCCATCTCCTATCCTTCAGGAGAGGGCTGCAGTTCAACCGGAGGCTGAGGGCCTTCCTTTACCTCCTTGAGTGGTACCCTATGCCATTTCTAATGGGGCTCAGATTTGCAGACTTTTTCAAGATGTATGGGAGGTACATAGACTTCAGGCTGAGCTTATGAGAGAGCAGAGTCTCAGTATCCAACTATTGTAGGATTATACGCATTCGAGGGGGAGAGCCTAGTCCCAAGCGAGCAAGGAGCAGTATATACCCAGAGCCTCAGGAGTACCCCGGCTTCCAGCCTAGACCAGCCTATCCAGTTCAGATTCCTGTCCAACAGAGGCCAGTTGAGCGAGTGCCTACCTGTGCCTTCTATAAGAAGCCTAGGCACATATGGAAGGACTATAAAAAAAGACTAGGATTGTGCCTATTTTGTGGGTCAGCTGTACACAAGATACGAGACTGTCCTACTACACATGTCCCTAATCGAGGCCTATCTCCAGGAGAGAGTTCCAACCACCAGACCTAGTAGAGGTGAGTTCTTGACCTATACCTTATCCTGTCTTGATGATTATTGTACCCTACCATATTGTTTGTACGTTTTGGTACCTTATGACTACTTTTGATCTAGTTTGACTATAATGGCTAGATGATGAGACCTCAGACTGATATTACCTGCCATAACCCTGTATGATATCTTTCCAACTGCATGATTTAGATAATTTTTCTTAAGACTATGATTGCTAGGGATTTGACCTAGAAGGAGTACGACCACTTTAATTTCGAGGACGAAATTATTTTAAGGAGGGTAGATTTGTCACACTCACTTTTTAATTTTAAGGGAATTTTAGTCATTATGAATTTATTTGAATTTTATGTATTATTTGGATTTTTATTAATTTATTAATTAGAGTAATTGCTATGTGGTTTAATTGGTAACTAGATTGGTGTTTGGTAGTATAAGTGGTTAGACCTTAGTCAACCTTGACTAGAAGCCTAATAATATAAATAGAATCATATTTGGCCTTTTAAAATTAATTTAGGATTAATCTCTATTTTTTAGAATGATTTTTAAGTCATTTTTCATAAGCCTTTTTTAGCCTTTTTGACATGGGCCTTTTAAGCAACTTAGGAGTGCTTGGCCCATGTGCAAACCCTAACCCTAACCCTAACACCCCCTTCATGTGGCCGGCCACAAGCAGCCCCCTCTCTTATTTGTAAAACTCATAGCCTCCACAAGAGCAAACCCTAATTTTCCCTTTTCTCCAAAACCCTAACTTTCTCATCTGGCATCCGTTTTAGCTCAAACCAATTATGTTGCGATCGTGGGAAGGAGGAGAACTTGCTGGAACATTGCTAGCAAGGAGTTGGAGGCGTTTGCTTGGGAGAAGTGGTCGACAAAGCGCTCGGAGAATTCTTTTTATTGAGATTCCGACTCTCAATAGGTAAACCTTGTTCTACCTTTGTTTCTTCTGAATTTTTTTCATCATTGCATCCACATAGGCACCCTTGACCTGTGCATGAAGTTTGGTAGGATTTTGGTTTCGTTTGATAGCGGTATCGGACACGTATCGGTCTTATGAAGCACGTGTTCGACAAAATGCCACTTAGAATTGAAAGTTTGCGTTTTGCATTTCTGTTTTCACAAAATTCTTGCTAATATTATTTGGATCAACTTTTGTGAAGACGAATCTAGAATCGGCACGATTTTAGTGTCTGAAACGGACACAGACACGCGTGCATGAGTCCCGTGCACAGCCACATGCCTGCCCTGCTGTATGTGCGTCATAACTCGACGCACAGAGCTCCGTTTCGCGTGACATTTTATGAGCACGTAGGGAAAACCTCTGCCTACATGCTCCAAAAATTTCATGACGTTTTGTAGAGCGAGCGCGAAGAAATTCGATGTACACTGGTCAGCCCGAACAGTGCACGTGGCTAAATTTTGCCACTGATACGGCCTTCGTAACTGGACACGGCACGTCGAGGGCCCGTTCCAGGAGCACGAGCATATAGCCCTACACATATACTACCCAGGGATCCGATCATAAGTCACAGCGTCGCTCGAATCGCGTGCCACGAGGCTCGACATGCACCTACGGGCACGCACGTACGTGCGCACGTGCGCGCAGGCCGCACGTCTGTTCGCGGGTCACCATGTCGCGTAGGCACGATGTGGTGTCATGTCTGCATGTCCTAGCCCTACCCCGGGACCCTACCTAGCTGTATGCACGAGCACGAGGCTTCTCGTTGCACGTGTGGCGCTCAATCGAGCGAGAACGCACGTGTACGCACCCTTCGACACACAAAATTGGTTTTTCGATACGCACTCTGTGGACACGACACGGACACGGTTTCGACTCCATGAGTACTCGAACACGCCACATACACCAAGACCTTCATACTTGTTGAGTTTTGCGAGTTCTGGTGGTGTATTGTGCGAATTGGGTCTATTTGTGAGATTTCGGGTTTTTTGACAAATTAAATTTGAATAGTTTTATAATAATTTGATTCTATGACTTTTAACCATCAATTTTTGAGTTTATGTTTCGTATATGTTATTCTGGACTTGCGGGAAGCAAGATTTGGTTTTATTTTCTATTTGTTTACCATTTACGTATACATTTTTGGTTTCCTTATGTGTGTAAAAAAAAATATATATATATATATATATATATACACACACACACACACACACACACACACACACACACACACACAATCACTTTTCATGAGTATAAACTCATGAAAAGTGATTGTGTGTGTGTGAGTGATATGGAGGCTGCTACTAAGAGCCAAAATCTATACACACAAAACAACATATATATATATATATATATATAACTTGAATGAATGAAATTAGATCCATACATGAGTGTTTGATTTTGTATGTAACCTAAGGAGTACTAGGACAGATTAGGATCGACCCAATGAGCCCAGTTTAGCCGAGTTGACTGGCAAGTTGACCAAGTTGACAAAAGTCAACTTTGGGTCAAAATTGATCCAAATATATATATATATATATATATATATATATATATATATATATATATATATATATATTTATATATAAAAAAAATATATATATATATATATTTATATATATATATATAACTTGAATGAATGAAATGAGATCCATACATGAGTGTTTGATTTTGTATGTAACCTAAGGAGTACTAGGACAGATTAGGATCGACCCAATGAGCCCAATTTAGCCGAGTTGACTGACAAGTTGACCAAGTTGACAAAAGTCAACTTTGGGTCAAAATTGATCCAAATTAACTCAAACAGACTTAGAATGACTTGGAAACTTGTGCATGACCTAAAAATTAATAAACGAACTAGTTGACTTAGAGTTGACCAGGTTTGACCAGAGATGACCAAGGGTTGATTTTGACCAAAAAGGACCTAGAAGCATGTAGAGTTGCATTGTAGGCATTTCTTATGATATTGTGGACCATGTTGTGAGTTGTGGTTATTTTAAATAGGGTTATATCACTCCAGTTCAGTTACATTTCCTCATCAGCAGCTTGGATTGTCAGGCAAGTACATTCACTAACCGTTTCATTCTTGCTTGGACATATTTACTTGTTATAGACTAGTTTACTTGTTGCTGACACGATGTTATCACGGATTAGTACTATATGGATCTCTTCATGCGATATTATCCCCTCGGTTACATCGGGTATCTTGTGCTCATGTACTTTATCATGTGTATTGACTACTCTTTTATTCGTATTTATTCATGTATTCTCATGTGACATTTATGTACACTCATGATCATGTGAGCCTTCATGTATAATCCAGTGTTCATGTGGACTAGCTGTCCATGTGACACACTAGTTCTTGAGATATTTGAGATTGTATTGAGATATTGTTTATGGTATTGATAACACCGTGCCTTTTCATCTGTTGTATTTCTCTTGTGGATTTCATATCTATATTATCGTGCTGATTATCTACCTCTAGTTTTGTGATTAAGATTGTATCCTCTTGTGATTATCCTCCGTTTCGAGATTATATTATTTTGTGATAATTATGATTGTGACTAAGAACAATATTCTACCGCCGACACTGCGGCGTAGGCTGGACGTACCTACTTCTCATGCCCTTATACTGGGTGCGGGTCGTGACACCATTGCTTAGAATTTGAGGAATGGAGAAGGTGTTGTCTCAATGATTGTATCATATTTTTTAATATAGTTAATCAATTAAGTTTAGCATTTTATTATCACTGATGCTCATGCTATCAGTATAGTATTATACTTAAACTTAGCATAATCCTAATGTGCATTAACTTGATCATACTTGCTACTATGTATATTGCTGTGTTAATTTAACATGTATTTGCAAAAAAGCAATAAGCAAGATCAACATGGACATATAAAATGAACAAATTATGGTGGACCAAAGACGATGACATTCCACAAGATTTTTCTGAACCACCCGACGACATCTCCGGAGCCACGCACTCGGGGGTTCCGCTGCCCGGTCAGCAAATATGGGTCGAGGGGCAGCACCCTCTGTAGGGGTTCGGTGGCAAAGCCCCCAAAAGGTATTCATATTTCACAATCTGGATATCTTTGGACTATTGTCGTCAAGAAAGAAGCCATCATCTATCAAGTGAAGAAGCCAATCTAAATAAGCCTACGCCTGCTCAAGTATATCTGGAGTCTGTAATAAGTTTTATGAATATTTGTAAACACAAGAAATGGATGGCAAAATCGAAAGCTAGGGTAGAAATTAGCCCATGATCATTTTCGGATGAAAATTGGCATACCGACAGTACACCTGTTCATACTGGCGTTATACCAATTGTATTTAAAATCTTCTCGTGGCCTAATGAATCGGTATACCAATGGTACACTGGTTTGTACCGTCGGTATACCGTTTCAGTAACGTTAAAAATCTAACGATCGGATTTCGAATATTTAATGATCCCAATGGCAATATTTCTAGTCATTGCATTCCAGATCGGTATACCGACGGTACACCGGTTCGTACCGATAGTATATCGGTCGCTGACTGAAAAATTGTCTTTGAGCTCTTTTCAATACTTTGGTTATAAATAGCCTTGAACCCCTTCATTCAAGGTTGATGCTTTGTGCCTAAAAAAATTCTAAACCACCAAAGCCTATCCACAAATAACTCTACAAAGCTTTCATTTGCCATCCACAAATTGTGTTAGAGTTATTGAGTTGAAAAAGAGAGATATTCATCTTGTTGTAAGAATATTAAAAACCTTCTTGTGAAAAGGTTAAAGTTAGAGAGTCTTCGGATAAAAGCTCTCGGTTTGAAGTCGGAGAGACCTACAGATAAAAGCTCTCGTATAAGAAGTTGGTGAGCCTTCGGATGAAAACTCATGTTGTACTATTTGTATAATAGTGGATTAAAGCCGGAGAGAGTTTCGGGACTGGAGTGTCCCTTGTGAGGATAGCAGGATATATCGGGTGTCGGTATTATTGTTGCTTCTTCTCTAGCACTCTTAATCTTTAAATTTCTTATTAGCAATCGTTTAGTGCTTGATTAGCTAGCTTGACCCTATTCATCCTCCCACTAGGGTGCTTCAATTGGTATCAGAGCAAGGACTCTATTGTTAGGCTTAACATCCTTAGAGTAGATCCTTGTTATTTTTATATGGCATCTTATTCCTCCTCCTCTGATAAAGAGGGTTCCACTTCTAGTAGCATAGACAATCATGTTTCTTCTAAATGCAAGAAATGCTCTAAGTGGAAAGCCATGGCTAAACAATCCTTAGAGATTCTTGATAACCTTCATTCTCCACATGAAGAACTTTCAAAAAATGTTATTCTTTTAGAAGAATCAAATGAGTTGTTGAAAAATATAATCAATGATTTATTATCTAGACTTGATTCTCAAAATTCATCATGTGTTTTTTTAAAGAGTTTGAATGAGGCTTTAATTTTTAAATCAAATCTCTTTCCTCATCTATAGAAGATCTCAAGAGTCAAACACATGTGTTAGCATCTTTGGATAATTCTTCTATTGATTCTTTAAAGAAACAAAATGATGTTTTTATCTCTAGAATTGCCTTATTTGAAATAGAGAATAATGCTTTAAATGCTAAGTTTAATTCTCTTATTTGTTTGTATGATGATTTGCTATTAGAACATGAAATTCTTAAGACCAAATCCATGCATGCTCAATCTAGAGATATCCATGATTCTAGTATGTCACATGATCACAATCATGCTCATTCCGATACATGTGCACACACTAGCATTAGGTGATTTTATTGCTCTCGTATTGGACACATGAGCTTTATATGCCCTATCCGTAGGACCTTTACTACCAATGCTGGAGTAAATGCTTTATGGGTCCCTAAAGCTAACAAATGTCCATCCAAGTTTATTTGGATACCAAAGTCTTTGTCTAATATTGTAGGTGGAGCTTCTTGTGTCGGGACATAGCACCGAGGAGCATGTTGGTGGTTGCAAAGCTATAAAGCTCATCTTCCAAGCAATTACACCAACACAAGTGTGGTCATTGGAGCCACTTTGGTAACATGCTAAATTATTCTTCCTAAATGATTTTATTTATAGAATCATGCATGTTATTATTTATGTGTTACTACTAGCTCTCATTGATATATTTTAGTTGTATATTATATAAATCAATGTGAGTAGTAATACTAGCATGCTTAGTTAATTTTCTTGCAATTACTTTTATATAGCATAACTAGTTGTTTAGCTTGAATGATTAGTTCACACTATGTAGTTTATCACTCATTTTCTATTAGTGTGACATATTAATCCATGTATGCTCTTTATTCTAAGTCTTTACTTATGAAGCATGCATGTCACTCTAGTCCATAGGAGCTTAGGTTTGGTTTTGAGTTAATATGATTTTAACCCTCCGTCTTTAAAGTTTTTAAAATAGTTACATCTTACCAATTTGGCTTTAATGTGTCATATTTTATTTTATCGGTATTTGTGAATATATGTGTTTAGCACAAGCTTCTTGATACTTGAAAAGTATATATTTATACTTCTTTTAATCTTGTGCTTGCATAATATATTCAATTTTGATTCTTATATTTGATCTTGATTAACTTCTTGTGAATCAATCATTTCCTTG
The DNA here is from genome assembly GCA_029216955.1 of Iris pallida. Lineage (NCBI taxonomy): Eukaryota > Viridiplantae > Streptophyta > Magnoliopsida > Asparagales > Iridaceae > Iris > Iris pallida. The sequence goes on along the minus strand of JANAVB010000999.1, from coordinate 6,385,310 downwards.
CCTAATAGAGCATATTTATATATGTTTTGAATTTGTGATAGTTTTTCAAATATTCATTAAGAATACATGACTTTATTCGTTAAATTTCTATTTACATGTAGTTCATGTATTTTTTATATTGATATATATTATTCTTGTATAAATATCTTTATGTGAGCATATGAGTTAAGCTCAAGTTTTATATTAATTGGAAGAATATTTAATCATACTTATTACTCTCCAACTTGTGCTTACCTCATACTTTAGCTATTTTGACCAAATTTTTGCATTTTTCTTTGAATCAATTAGCTCCTTTCTTAAAGCCTTATTCTTGATTATGTCTTCTTGGCTTTTTGGTTGACACTATAATTAATTTTTGATCTTTTTATGTATGTCTATTTGTGATATATACAGTTTCATATATATTAATGATTCCTAACTTTTGGTATTTATTTGGTTTATACCTTCAAGTTGAAATGTTGAGAGAAAATTTTTATTAATGTCTTGCTCATGATTCAGTATGGATGTTCTTTTAAGAATCACATCGTTTTATGCTTCATCTTGATTTTAAATTTGTCTCCATTATTAGTGCACTTTTTTTAGTCTATATCTTTTATATTTTACTATAGTGCACTATGAAAGCTTTTTGAAAAATGTGTTTCTTGCAATCTTTAGCTTTTTAGCCTTCTTGATCTTAATGATCTTTCATTGTTCATTCCTTGGGTTTATGCTTCTTTTTGAATTATTGCTGTCCAATGAATTTTTGTAGTACATAAGAATTCTTATAATTTATATATCCTATTTCTTATGTCTTTAGCTACTATGGTTTGAGCTTTTGTGTTAAGATTTTTCATTTCTAGAGAATACACTTATTTCTAATGGCTATAATATTTTGCATTCTCTAGATCGATCTATTATTTCATAATCTTGGATTAATCTCAATACTTGAAAAAGAGATTTATTTTATTGTCTTCATGAATATGAGTCTAATTCATTCATTTGTTAATTTATGCTCTTCTTCTTGCTTAGTAAAGAGTCTATAAATTATTTTGATCATTCAAAATGCATTACTTATTGTGAACTCTATGCTTAAGCAAGTATCTTTAGTGTTAGTGACTTAAGATTTAATGAGCACATTTATCTTGTTAATGACCTACCTCATTAATCTTAATTAGTTATGTAGCTCGCTTATTTATGATGTATTGTTAAGCTACATAATTTTTATTCACTTTCACTCATTTAGCTATCTTCTTGAATTTCAGTCTATATGTGATATGCTATTTTAAAAAACGAGATTTGTGAATTGCCTTAGTATGATTTGTATTCTATTTTAGATACACATGTCTTTTTCTAAAACTAGTTTACCAAAATTATTTTTAAGTTGATTTGAAAATAGTGATCTCAACTATAGTGCTCGGTAGAAGGAAGAGGAGCTTCTCTCTCCTGTGGGGATTTCCGGCCATTGGACTCCCGGAGCTCCGGCAGGCCTCTTTCGCCTGTTTGGGCGGTGCTCCTTCTGGACGGAGGCTCAGGTAAGTATCAAGTAACATCCCTCCTCTCTCTAGTTTGGTTCTTTGGCTGTTTCGTGGCCTTTTGCAGGTTGGCGGACCTTCTTCGGCGTCTTCTCCGGTGAGGTCGTCGAGTGTTTTGCGTCTATCTTCGCCCATCCTCTCGCTGGAGCAGGTCAGTGGCCTCCTGCCTCTTCCTGATCGGATCTATGGACGGGGACCCCACGTCCCCGACTCCTGAGGCTGGGGAACCTCCGGCCTCCGGCGAGCATCTGGACGCTCTCCTCCCTCCTCCTTCAGGGGCTCGGGAGCACCCCCGATCAGTTGCATGGACGCAAGCCCAACTGGCGCTCATGGGGATGGCTCTTCAGCCCCCTCCGGTGGCGCAGACTGATGCTCCTCCTACCGCACAGCCGGAGGCGCATATCAGCTCCGAACTTCAGTCCACCTCTGCTCAGACGGCTTTACCTTCGCCTCTCCGACGTGCTTCGTCGTGGTCGGCCGGCGCCGGAGTTGGACGGTCATCTATTCAATTGCTTCGCCGGAGCGTGCCGCAGGAGTCACAGCCGATCGTTACTTCGCACGGAGCCCCAAGCTTTGGGACAAGTTCGCAGGATGAGACAACTTCCCAGCAGTCTGTAGTCAACAACAGTAAGGGACACGTGGCACTTGCTGCCAACGGTCCTCCTAACTCAGAAGTGGCTCAAAGGTTGGATCGGGCTGCATCTGCCATAATCCAGACCGTTGATTCTGAATTTGGGGAGCGGTTGGATTTCCCTGACTTGCCACATAGGCACAATCCGGTGAACAGCATTCCAGCTAGGCTAGTTGCTGGAATTGACCAAGTCAACTGTCAACCCAAAAGGATTTTGACTTTGGTAGGAGACTATACTGACGTGTCTCCTAGGCAATCCCTGGAGGAGTTCAACAGTGATATTCTTAATGGTAATTCCGATACTCTTCAAACTAAAATTGCTTCTCCTCTGTTCGTGCATGCATCGGTAGGACCCCAACACATATCAACTAATTCACCCACAAGTCAATTACGTGCTTCTACTCTCCCTGTTGTGTCGACGTCTGCCAAACCCGGGTCTGAACACAATGCGGCTAAAATATCTTTTGTGGATATGGTGAGACCGGATAGAGTCAGAGACACGACCGATATAGTTCATGATGTTCACCTGGTCAGTCACACTGACACGGACTGGGAGGAAGGACAAGATATAAATATACACTTTACTTCCCAGGAAGGGGCCTCCCTAGCGAGCCTATTCCAAAACACGATTATTTTCAAATTTACTGCGGGATGCCCAAAACTTTCTCGGGTTCAAGAATGTGTGGCTAGATGGGGTTTGTCCGATATTTATATGGTTGCGCCTATGGACGCTAGGCATATAGTCCTTCACATGGCTAGCGCAGAGGATCATAAAATCGTTTGGACCAAAAATGTTTGGAAGTTTGATAATTATCCCGTGAAAATTCTCAAATGGTCGTCTGACTTCAACTGTAATAAGAAATCTTCGATCGCCTCGATGTGGGTTACTTTCCCCAACCCACCGCTAGAGTTTTTCGTCCCTTCGGCTATTAACAGAATTGCTAACTCGTTTGGTAAATTTCTTACATTGTCCGATGAAACTAGGAATTTCACTAAGGCTAATTATGTGAAAATTTGTATGGAATTGGATATTTCAAAAGAACTCCCGCATTGCATTAATGTTTTTATAGGAAACAAAACTCGTATACAACCGGTTGTTTATGATAGTAATGTTTTGTTCTGCAAACACTGTAATCTTCGGGGACACAACATCAAATACTGCTTCAAAGCAAACCTGGAATTACGGAGGAAGCCGCGGATCAACTGGGAAGCGAACAAAGGAAAGAATACCAACTGGGAAACGAACAAAGGAAAGAACACTACCGACAAGTCGCAAAAGCCAGACGGAAAAGGGGGACTCGAGCAAGAGCAAAAGCCAGACGGAAAGGGGGTGAACTCAGGTAATCATGTTATTAATATTTCTAATCAATTTGAAGCTCTATTGGCGGAAGAAGGGGGTACTACGATCTCTGTTAATGACATCCAGGTGACCGAGGAGACGAGGGCGCACACTCTGGCTACTGAGTCAAAGTCTGAGGTCAACGCTGGAGAGACTATGGGGCACGGGACCGAGCACCCTAAGGATGGATCGGTACTCAGGAGAAGAAGGGGAAAGGCCAAGAAGCGTGCCAACGTGGGCAAGGATCATGAATGTAGGAACGAAATAGTAAAGCGTAATACTCTAGAGGGGGGGTGAATAGAGTTGGCAGCGGAATAATGCTAATTAAAAATGTTAGCAGCACAATCATAGAATATTGATCACAACTGAAATAAAGTAAAGACAGAGTTAAGAGAGCAAACGCAAAGACAGCGATGTATACTGGTATCCCTCTGTTGAGGACTAATCCAGTCGGTAGAACTCTTGCTACCAGTTGAATCCACTATTGGAAAACTGTAAGTTTTCTTACGAAGTCCTTGCAACTTCTACAACGCGAGCTTTGATACGAAGAACTCGTCCAACTTTAAATATGAAGAGGTATTCTTCAATCAAGCCTTCTGATTACAATCTCTCAGAAACTTCTAGACCGTACCGCACCAGCAAATTGACTAGAGGATTGTAACTGGCTTGGGATCTGAAATTGAAAGCTCTAGAAAACTCTTTGGAAGACTGAAAGCTTTAGATAGAGAGAAGATTGAAAGTGAATGAGTGAATTGAAATGATCGAAATCCTTTTCTATTTATAGGAGTTCCAAAGGCAGACTTCTGTCAGAATTCGGGCAGAATTCAGGCAGAACTCTTTGAGCAAATCTCGGTCAAATCCGCAACTGCAGGAGGACCAAGTTCCAAGGATTCAAAATCACAACGGCCACCAACCGAACTCTGGCCGAACTTTGGCCGAACTCGGTCCGAGTTCTGTTAGGGTTAAGTTAGGGTTTTTAAAATAAGTGTAACCCTAATGCCTCAAACAAATGACGATGATCAAGAAATACAGTCCATTTGACTGGAGCGCCTGTGCAGATGGATCGCATAGAAAAATCACCATACCACAGTAGGGCTTGGTCGAGGGTTTGAAAGAAAAATCCGTCGAACGCACCGTCGCTCGTTTGGACTGGCAAGAAGAGGGAATCCGTATACGGATGCGAAGATGACCCTTCCTCACTAGGAGTCGTCTTCTTCCTCTTAGATGGATTGAATTTAGGTGCCATATGTGAAAATTAGAATAAAAATGCACTAAAAGAAAGGTGGAGAGAGATGGAGTTATACCTCACAAAATCAAGATATGTCGTAGAGAACGACGATCTCCGCACGATTCCAAATTTTGGAGAGATTTCACCACTTGGATTAGATGGAATAGGGTGGTGAAGAACTAGGGTTTTGATGCTCGGGTCGGCTGCTGCTGCTGTTTGAAATAGTTTGGAAGCAATGAAGAAGAAGGGCTGCTCGGGTTCTATATATATAACCAGACACCCTCAACCGAACTCGGGCCGAATTCGGTCAGAGCTCTGGCCGAATTCGCCTAGGGTTCTATAAAGTTGATTTATGCCATTCTTTTTCATTGTCTCATTTCAAATATTTAATTCAAAGATTAGTTATTTTAGCCTTCAATTAACATAATTAATATTATTTTATGAATTAAATGTCGTTACACAGCGACTGTCTCAGATTAGCTGTAGGAGTACTGTCCCAGCTGGCGGAGGTTCACCGGGGAACTCTTAAGTACCGCTTCGTTTCAACCCTAGTTGTGGTGATAGACAGACTCTTTATTGGCTTGTTTCTAACACAGTTTTTGCATAATGATATATAATCATAAAACAAAATCAATTAATATTATTGACGTCCAAAATTCCTAGTTCTCGACGTAAATAATTGAAACGATCTTCCGCTAGAGGTTTAGTGAAGATGTCAGCTAGTTGATTTTCAGTATCTATGTACACAAGGTTTATATCTCCATTTTGATGAAGATCTCTAAGAAAATGATGTCTAATCTCGATATGTTTAGTACGAGAGTGACATACTGGATTCTTAGTCAAATTAATAGTGCTCGTGTTATCACAGAAAATGGGAATATGTGTGTAAAATAAATCATAGTCTTCTAGGATTTGTTTTATCCACAAAATCTGAGCACAACAACGTCCTGCGGCGATGTACTCAGCCTCTGTTGTTGATAGGGCTACAGAATTTTGCTTTTTACTAAACCAAGAGACTAAAGCTTTGCCTAAAAAATGACATGTGCCACTTGTACTTTTTCTATCAACTTTGCATCCAGCAAAATCTGCATCCGAATAACCAATAAGGTCAAAGGACTTAGTTTTGGGATACCACAAGCCAACAGAAGAAGTGCCTTTAAGGTATCGAAAGATACGCTTAACTGCGGACAGATGTGATTCCTTTGGGTTAGCTTGAAAACGTGCACACAGGCAAACAAAACATTATATCTGGACGACTAGCAGTTAAATAAAGTAAACTACCAATCATACCTCGATACTTACGTGTGTCGACTGGGTTGCCTTGTTCATCTGAATCAAGCTTTGTTGAAGTTGCTATTGGAGTGCCAATAGGTTTGACATTGTCCAGATCGAACTTCTTTAGCAAATCTTTTGTATACTTGGCTTGATTTATGAACGCCCCATTGTCAGTTTGTTTGATTTGCAGTCCGAGAAAGAATTTCAGCTCTTCCATCATGCTCTACTCAAACTCATTCTGCATACACTTAGAAAATTCTTGACACAGAGATTCATCAGTAGATCCAAATATAATATCATCAACATAGATTTGAATTAAAAGAAGTTTGCCATTAAAAGACTTAATAAACAGTGTAGTGTCAACCTTGCCTTTTGAAAAGCCGTTGTCAAGTAGAAAAGAGCTTAGACGATCATACCAAGCACGAGGGGCTTGTTTTAAACCGTATAGAGCTTTCTTCAACTTGAAAACATGATCAGGGTTTTTGAAATCCGTAAAACCTGGAGGTTGAGCTACAAAAACTTCTTCTTTTGTAAAGCCATTTAAAAAAGCACTTTTCACATCCATTTGAAAAAGTTTGAAATCATAAAAACATGTAAATGCACATAACATGCGAATGGATTCTAATCTCGCAACTGGGGCATAAGTCTCATCATAGTCGATACCCTCTTCTTGATTGTATCCTTGAGCTACGAGTCGAGCCTTATTGCGAGTCACTAAACCATTCTCATTTAGTTTATTTCGGAATACCCAACGGGTGCCAATGACCGGATGATCAACAGGCCAGGGAACAAGTTCCCAAACTTGATTTCGTTCAAATTGGTTTAATTCCTCTTGCATAGCATCTATCCAAAAACTATCACTACATGCTTCATCAATAGATTTGGGTTCTAGCTGTGAAATAAATGCAATACTAGAAACAATATCTCTACAGGATGTACGAGTACTTACTCCTTTGGTAATATCACCAATTACCAAATCCTTTGGATGATCAGCTATAAATTTCAACCTTTTTGGTAGATTCTGAAGGTAGCTGGTTCCTGGATCTTCTCTAGAAGGTTCATCTAGTGCAGAGCTTGGTTGAGAATCAGCTGGAGTTGAGCTTGGTACAGATGTATCTTCGTCATTGTCATCAATAGTCATTTGATTCAATTCATCAAAAGTGACATTGATTGACTCTTCGATGATCATGGTACATTTGTTGAAGACTCTGTATCCTTTGCTCTTGGCCGCATAATCTAAGAATATACCTTCATCGGCCTTTTCATCAAATTTTCCCAAGTTGTCTTTTGTATTAAGAATAAAACATTTACAACCAAAAATTCTAAAGTATGAAACTGAAGGAATTCTATCAAACCATAACTCAAATGGAGTCTTCTTCGATTTGGGTCGAATTAGAACTCTATTGAGAACAAAGCAAGCTGTATTGACAGTTTCAGCCCAGAAATATTTGGGTAGACTAAACTGGTTTAACATTACTCTGGCCATTTCGGTTAGAGTTCTGTTCTTACGTTCCACAACTCCATTTTGTTGTGGAGTCCTAGGGCAGGAGAACTCGTGTATAAAACCGTTTGTGTCACAAAATTGCTCAAAATTAGCATTCTCGAATTCGCCTCCATGATCGCTTCTTATGCGAGTGATCATGTAACCTTTTTTATTCTGTACTTTCTTGCAAAAGACGACAAATTCGGATAATGCATCATTCTTGCGTGTCAAGAAATATACCCACGTGTATCTAGAGAAATCATCTACAATTACGAAAGCATAAAGTTTACCTCTGAGGTTACCAACTCTGCTAGGACCAAATAAGTCCATAAGAAGCAATTGTAGAGGCCTAGTAGTACATACTGCGTTTACTGATTTGAATGTGGATCCGGTAGCTTTGTTCCTTTCACATTGACTGCATACCGAATCCTTCTTGAATGTAATGTCCGGTAAACCGCGTACTAGCTTCTTTGTGGATAATCTTGATATTGTATCCATATTAGGGTGATCGAGTCTCATATGCCACAGATGACTCTCATCACTTTTGGCCATTAAGCATCTACCTGAAATGTTAGTTTCTTCTAACAAATAGAAAACATATATATTGTCTTCCCTGATACCTTCAAAGATAGTACTACCAGTTGAGCTATCAACTATAGTACATTTGTCTTTTCCAAAGTTGATGCCATAACCATAATTAGCTAGATGACTTATGCTGAGTAGGTTATGTTTCAACTTGGTAACCAGACAGACATCCTTAATTACAGGATAGGGAGACTTACCAACATCATCGATACCAATAATATACCCTTTTAAGTTATTACCGAAGGAGACATAGCCTTCCTTCTTTTTCTTCGACAGTGTTGCAAATAGGGTAGCGTCACCGGTCATATGCCGTGAGCAACCGCTGTCGAGGATCCATTTGCTTCTAGCATGTGAAGGGTATTCCACCTACAAAACAGTTTGCAGATGAAACCTTTGGTACCCATTTCTTGTAGGGTCCTGAGTTGTTAGCTTTTGGTATCCAGGCATAAATATTTAAATCAACAAGCTTTCTCATTCTACATGCAGATGAAATATGACCAATGAGGCCACAATAATGACATTGAGCATGTCGAATATTGAAAGCTGAGTGGTGTGTATGGTTGGTAGATTTGGGTTTTCTAGTATAGCCTATAATCCTGTTTGGGCTTAACCTTTTGGGGTAAAGGTTTGATAGGGTTAGGTCTGACAGTGTTTGGCTTGGGAATGTTTCGATTTTTTGGTAAGTGACACGTGTTAGGGAAGGAAGCAGCAGGCTCAGGCTGTTTTCCTAACCTAATTTCCAATCTTTTGGAAGTGTCATACAACTTAGTATAATCAGAAGTGAGTGATTCCATTCTGATTTGTGCACATCGAAGACTTTTCTTCTTTATGGAAAGTTCTTCTTTCAGTTGGTCGATAACTTTATCTTTCTCTTCAGATGACTTGGTAGTCGCGTGTAATAAGTGCTTTATTGAAAAAAGCTCACCAGACTCACTAACATTATTTTTAACCTCAGCTAGTAGGTCGGTAAGTCTACCTATTTCACCTTTGTACTCTTTGAGTACCTTCTTAGCGGTCTGATACTTACTACGTAGTTTCCTGTAATCAGTCATCAGGTCACTGAAGGCATCTACTAATTGCTCAAAGGTGAAGTCATCATAAGTATCAACTATAGGTTCAGTAGGTACCTGATCGGATGCCATAAAGCATACGTTTGCAGCGTCTTCTGATTGTTCGTCTTCTGAATCACTGGCTTTGCTTTTATGCCATATGCTGGTGTTGGCATATTTTCGTGATGTTGATCTCTTCAGGTTCCCTTTTTCATACCTGTTGCTCTTCTTGCTTGATGATGAGTTTGTGGGACAATCCTTCTTCATGTGTCCCTTCTTCTTGCAACCATAGCAGATAGCATCTTCTTGGTACCAGTTGTTGCTGTTGTTTTCTTTGACTCTCTTCTCATGTCTCATGAATCTTTTGAACTTCCTTGCTAGGAGTGCTTGATCTTCAGCGTCAGATCCACTGCTGTCTGAGTCATCTTCAGCAGCTTTTCTGTGCTGAGCCTTGAGAGCGATTGTCTTCTCCTTTGGTGCAGGCTCTTCAAAATCTTGTAGCTCCAGTTCATGAGTGAGTAGCTTACCCATGAGTACTTCGAGGGACATAGTTGTGAGGTCGTTCCCTTCAATGATTGCAGTAGCCTTTGGAATCCAGTTCTTGGTGAGAGCTCGCAGGAGTTTGCGAATCTTTTCATGGTTACTGTAATCTTTGCCTAGGGAGGACAAAGGATTTACAATATCCAAGAACCTCTCGAATATTTGTGTAACTGTTTCGTTGGGCTTCATCTTGAACGCTTCGTACTCTTGAGTAAGTCTGCTGACTTTAGATTCCTTGACTTGAGTCGTGCCTTCATGTGTGACTTCAAGTAGCTTCCATACTTCATTAGCCGTTGTGCAGATAGACACCCTGTTAAACTCAGTTCTGTCTAAAGCACAAAAGAGAGCATTAATGGTACGTGCGTCAAGACTGGCCCTTTTTTTTCTTCCTCTGTATATCTGCTATGGGATTTTTCAACTAAAACTCCATCAACATTTATATGAGGTGGCTTCTGATAGCCATCAAGAACAATGGACCATAAATCAAAGTCAAGAGATTTCAAGAAAAAACTCATCCGTGTTTTCCAATATGTATAATTCGTACCATCAAACAGTGGGGGTCTGTTTGTGGCCTGGCCTTCACTTGTGAATTTCACAGTTGCCATGTGTTGTGCTGTAATCTATATAACAGTTAATTAAAAGTGAATAAATAATTGCACTGTTACCTTTGCTTTACCTGTAACACCCGCTCTGATACCAATTGTAGGAACAAAATAGTAAAGCGTAATACTCTAGAGGGGGGGGGGGGTGAATAGAGTTGGCAGCTGAATAATGCTAATTAAAAATGTTAGCAGCACAATCACAGAATATTGATCACAACTGAAATAAAGTAAAGACAGAGTTAAGAGAGCAAACACAAAGACAACGATGTATACTGGTATCCCTCTGTTGAGGACTAATCCAGTCGGTAGAACTCTTGCTACCAGTTGAATCCACTATTGGAAAAACTGCAAGTTTTCTTACGAAGTCCTTGCAACTTCTACAACGCGAGCTTTGATACGAAGAACTCGTCCAACTTCAAATGTGAAGAGGTATTCTTCAATCAAGCCTTCTGATTACAATCTCTCAGAAACTTCTAGACCGTACCGTACTGGCAAATTGACTAGAGGATTGTAACTGGCTTGGGATCTGAAATTGAAAGCTCTAGAAAACTCTTTAGAAGACTGAAAGCTTTAGATAGAGAGAAGATTGAAAGTGAATGAGTGAACTGAAATGATCGAAATCCTTCTCTATTTATAGGAGTTCCAAAGGCAGACTTCTGTCAGAATTCGGGCAGAACTCTTTGAGCAAATCTCGATCAAATCCGCAACTGCAGGAGGACCAAGTTCCAAGGATTCAAAATCACAACGGCCACCAACCGAACTCTGGCCGAACTTTGGCCGAACTCGGTCCGAGTTCTGTCAGGGTTAAGTTAGGGTTTTTGAAAAAAGCTTTTGGTGATTTTTGAAAACCTTTTTGAAAACCTTTTTGAGAGGTCAGTTTAAAAACATTTTGAACTCATTTAGGGATAGCCTATTTGCCAGTACGACTCGGTGTACAACATATTTCTAGACTCAAATAAAATAAAAAAATACATTGCATAAGGAATTACAGACTCGAGTAGGCAAACAGATCTTCGATCTTGAATGGAGTGGATAGCCAATCTTGATCATGTCCAAGAATCCGAGATGTCCCGACTAGCTTCGTATATCCAGACAGAGTTTGATCAATTATTAAAATCAGGTTGACCATATGACCAATGGGCCAACAATTAACTCGGCGGAGTTCAGATGGAGAAGCATAGCATTCTCGATGGCAATCTGACTGAGAGTTCGGTGGAAGCTGTGGGGTTGCGTACAGAACATAGTATCGACTCGGATGAGGACAGCAAGCGGGACCCAACATACTCAGGGGAGAAGAACAGGAATCATCTTCGAACGGGGATTTGGACCACGGGTCGGAGAGCGAGAAAAGTTTGGAGGATGAAGTCTTCGGTAACAAGAGTGTTCCAGAGTCCTCGAGTGAGTCGTCCTTCATCCAGGAACTCAAATTGAGGAGCATCAACCAGTCCGTTTGCAGGACACGTAAATATTTGCTAGGGAAGAAATCGCCGGAGCCGGGGGAGCTACCCGATAAGGAGTTGGAATTAATCCGATCGTTCAAAGCCAAAAGCAAAAAAAGAATAGCAGCGGAAAAGGCGGCGGCCAGAGGTAGGGGGACCAAAAATGACACTCGATCTAAGGATATGGAGGATGACGAGAAAAAGTAAAAATCCAAATTCTAACGAGAGGCGCTAGACATACTCATTGACAGTAATGCTGAAATGACTGGACGGGCTGTTAAGGTGGGTAGTCAGGCTTTGAATCCTAAGATCAGGAAGAAGGAGCTGCTGAAGACTCAGGCGCCCCCGGTGGACAAACACAGGAAGCTGAAGGTTAAAGAGGGAGGTGATAGGAATCCTAATCTGACCAAGGGAACGGAGGCCATAGCGTAACCTGGGACCACAGCACCCGGGAAGGAAGGTCAGGTTGTTGATGTTCTTGAGATCGGGCAGGACAATAACAGCTTCGATGAGTTAGACAATATCAGTGAAGAGGTGGGTACTTGCGATGGAAGATACTACAATGATGGGCCTGATGCCGCCACTACCACCACAAGATCTCGATGAATCATCGAAAACTGGAGGCACAAAAGGAAATCATAGTTCCAGGAATAAGCACAACACGAGTAGACCTACAACGACATCGGTTCAAACTAGACGCCAAATAGGTGCCAAAAATCTCCCCTCCAATCTCCATTAATGTTTAAATCTATTGTTTGGAATGTGCAGGGTATTCGAAATCTGGACACTAGGACTTTTCTTAAGAGTTTGAATCAAAAACACAAGCCGAATCTTATTGCTATTCTGGAACCTAAAATTGATGCCACCAACCTACCCGATCTGGCAATAGAGCTCCACATGCCGAACTTTGCTCATGGGGGTGAGGGGAACAAGTTCATTTGGCTTCTTAGGAAGAAAGACATCTCTCTCTATATATGGCGGAGGTAAACAATCATTACATAAATTGTGTTATTTCTAACGGGGGACATAGCATTCTTTTTTCTGTGGTTTATGCTAGTTATGTCATGATTAAAAGAAGAGACATGTGGGCCGCACTAGCGTCTTACGCGGAGGGTCAGGCGCTATCATAGCTTTTGGCGGAGGATTTCAATATTGTTGCTTCTCCGTCCGAGAAGGTGGGCCCCCACGGTGTGCACACACGTGGAGTGGCAAATTTCAATTACTTCATTACGAGGGCAGGGCTGGTGGATGCGGGCTTTCATGGTGGCTGGTTCACATAGTGTAATGATCTCACTCATCACCCGCGCACGTGGGAGAGGTTGGACAGGGTGATGTACGACAACCAGTTCCTGCTTAGTATTCCTCCGATGCCTGTTTTCCATCTTCCTATGCTTTATTTCGACCATGCCCCGTTACTCATCCACCCTACGGAAGCGATCTCGGCCCCGGCGCCCTTCCGTTTCTAGCGTATGTGGACCTCTCATCCCGCTTTCATTAATTTTGGCACAAGCAATTGGAACTTGTTTTGCCCAGGTTAACCATTGGAGGTCCTTCATAGTAAGCTTAGGAGACTCAGAGGCGCGCTGCAGAGATGGAACTGGGATACTTTTGGTGACTTACGGGTGATAAAGAGGAACCTTCTTGAGCAGATAGATAGGCTGGAGACGGAGTTACTGACTCAGTAGAATGAGAATGATGGTGAGACTTTGAACAAAACTAGGCGGGAGTTGGAAGTTACCCTAGGCCACGAAGAACAATTACTCCAAGATCAAGCGAGAATCGATTGGATTAAAGAAGGTGACAGGAACTCTAGCTTCTACCACACGATCATTAAAGAGCGGTCTGGTAACAACAGACCTAAGTTGTTTGAAGCCGACGGGTCCTTTGTGGACGATCAGGTATTTTTAGATAGAGCGGTTTCTTACTTCTCTAACTTTTTTAAAGCTGAACCTGCAGTTCCTCCGGAGAATTTTCTTACTAGCACTCCTAGATTGGTGACGGAAGAGCAGAATGACATTCTCTGTGCCAAGCCCACTGAAGAGGAGGTGAAGGGGCTATCAACGGCCTCAACCCGAAAAGTGCCCCGGGCCCCGATGGGTTCACGAGCTATTTTTATAGCCACTGCTGGGATATTATTAAAATCGACGTCATGGCGGCTATTAGACAATTCTTTCTCGGGAGTCAGCTCCCGCAAGGTATCACTTCCGCCAATATTACTCTATTCCCTAAAATTTCTAAACCCACTAACTGCCAGGATTTTCGGCCTATTAGCTTGAGCAACTTTTATCATAAAATTATTTCTAAAATTTTGGCCGATAGGTTGCCTCTTATTCTCCCACATATTATTTCGAGAGAGCATCGGGCATTGTGAAAGATAGAAGCATTCATGAGAATATTAGTATGGCTCACGAAATCATAGAAACTATTGATAATAAGGTGATCGATGGTAACATTGCGATTAAACTTGATATGTCCAAAGCATACTGTTTGCCATGAAATATAAAAGAACAGAACAATTATCGGAGGACCGAACTTTTACTTCATGTTACAAACTCGCTTGTACAAAGAAAGCCTAGGAACGAAAACCTAGGTACAGCAATCTAAGTACAATTATTTATTTTAGATTCTGGGGGGTGACGATAGAGGCTCGGGAAGGCGACGGCAGCCCTGCCTTACTCCTTGGACAATCGGTATGCAGCCTTGGCTCCTTGTGAAAAGATGGTTGGCGTTGACGAAGAAATGCTCTTCTTGCTCCTCTGTTGCTCTTCTGGCTTCTCTCTCTGTATAGTTTTTTTTTTCTGACTACTGGGGAGTCTCTCTGTATATACGTATTTCTCTCTCAAGAAATGTATATCTCACAAGGGAATGGCACCTTGCTATTTATAATAGTGGGATATGATCATTAGGGTTGCCAATGATTAGCTTTTGGAGATGGCGGCGGCTTGGGGATTGGTCCATCTTGGCCATTTGTTTTGATTATGATGAATCTGGGCCATTAGGTGTAGATTACACCAAATCCCATGAGCAATTAATGCTGATTGGAATAAATCTTCTTTGTACTGATCTTTTGATATCTGCAAATAAATCAGATCTATTCTTCTGCCACATGTCCCAGATTTATTGGGATTTGACCCAATCTTTAATGGCAACAAATCTGAGGAATTAATTGGTTTAGGACACGTGTCCTAGGAACTGCTGGGGGGATCTGGGCCGCATGATGAGTGAGCCGCATATAAATTTGAGCCGCATATGGTTAAGCCCACGTGTCAGGGCTGCGTGGGCAGTGGCCCTCACCTGAGCCCTCGAACTACATGGGGGTAATTCTTATGGGCCGCATAGGTACATATTCGCCTGGGCTGCATGGACATGATTCTCTTGAACCGCATGAGAAGTCCTCGCTCGAGCCGTATGAGACTTTCATGGCCTGAGCCGTATAGGATGGATTCACTCTGAGCCGCATGGGAAGTCCTTTGCTCGAGTCGTATGAGGCTTCTATGGCCTGAGCCGCATAGGATTTATTCTGAGCCGCATGAGAAGCGAGCCGCATACGAACGCCCACGTGGCAAGGCCACGTGACATTTTTATGGCTCTCGAGGATTTGTGTCAGAGATCTCTTTTCTCTTCCCTAGAGATTCATCATTATGACAGAGCCATAATTACCTGCTTTGGTGTCAGGGCCGTCAACTTTTCAGAGAGGTCAGCCGTCAAAGCAATTAATACAGCATGGGTGGAGGGGGGCACTATCAGGCCACGTGTCTTCTGAGCCGCATGGAATGCCCTGGGCCGCATAGCTTCCTATGCCGCATGACTCCCTGAGCCGCATGAGTCTTCTGAGCCGCATGGATCTTTCCTGGCCGCATGAATCATTTCCTTTAGTATTTTCCATGCTTCTACAGGACCCCCTTCAAAGTTTTCAATTTGTAAAATTGAAATACTTTGAATAAGAAGCATGGCCATATTCCTCTAGCCGTATATGGAATTTTGACCGCATAGAAGTCTCTGCCGTAGGGGTGGCTTAGCCGCATAGAAATTTCTTCCTCATGACTATTTGAGTCGCATAGTTGCTTTCAGCCGCATGGCCATTTGAACCGCATAGGCTCTTTGCCGCGTCATTATGCCATACGTGTAGATCTTTTTGGGACAGGATCCCAAGAGCTCAGTCTTTAAATGGCTGGTTTGGCTCGATAGCCGAAGAGTCGATCGCGTTTATACGAGGCGTCGGTCCACAGTTCTCTGTCTATAAATAGAAGGGCATTTGGACGGTCTTCTCTCTTAGACTATTCTTGACTCATATTCTTGTCGTGTTTTCTTCCTCTGATCATCAGACAACAATGGCACCCAGGGCTTCTAAGGCTGTGAAGAAGGTTGCGACGAGGAGTAAGAAGTCAGCTTTGCCCTCGACTGTCGCGCCCCCCGTTCGTCTTGACGTTCATATTGCCATCGAAGGTAAAGATTAGGTAGTCGATTTGAAACTCTAGCAGAGCCTACTTGCATACTTCATGTACACGACTTTGACGTGAACTTCTCAAGCTAGATGGTCCGCATACACGTCCCATGACTGAATCGCATGAGGATATACCCCATGTCTGAGCCGCATGAGACTTGTCTAGAACGAGCCGCATGAACATTTCTGACTGTTTTTATTTTCTTCGTCTTTGGTTCTCGCAGTATCTCCATCAAATGTTGAGACTGCGGCGTCAGAGGAGCCGCAGCCTCTTGTCATCAACCAGGGATCTCCCTTTGTTAAGGAGGAAGTGAAGAAAGAAGAACCTGCGCCTGAAGGCCACGGCAGCCTTCCAAATATCGAGACTGTTGAGGGTGGCAGCGCTGGGAACCCTGTTTCTTCTATTCCAAACGAGGACGCTCTTCACTTGCATCCTTCATATGTGAGATGGTTGAGGGAATGGTATATGCGCTCATGTAATTAGGATGTAGGGGCTTCTCGTGGATGTCTGTCTGTAGTCTTTTATTTTGTTTCGCCTTTCTTCTTGCCTTCATGGAGAACTCTTTTGACTTGCTTGCAATCGTGTAAATGTAACCGATTTCTGAATGGAATATATATATTTGCTTCACTCTTTTGCTTTGTAATAATCCTCTTATTGGGACATTTTGGTGGACCTATTGCCCCTAACATACCCTGGTTTTGGATACAGACAATAATTAGAAAGGAACCAATCATATTTACTCAGAGGTACTAAGTACATGGTGAGTATGAGGGTTTCTTTGGCGGAGCCTTCTATTCAGAGGTAATGAGGACATGGCAGGAGTGGGCTCAATAAAGGAGGGCACATAGAACAACTCAAAGGTAATGAGGACATGGAAGTTCTACGTAGGGGATAATTTATTTTTGGCAAAACTGGAACGACTCAGAAGTAATGAGGACATGGCCGTCTTGGAAGTTTGTGGACCCGTTACCTTTGTTGTGCACTGGGAGTGCAGGTATTAGATCATGAGGGAGGATCTCTTGTAGGAAGAAAGTTCAGCGGTATGGTTATACATGACTTTCTTTCAAAAGAGTGACCAGGATGTAAGTTCAGGGGTACCAGCGGGTACGTAACTCGACAATCCATGAATGTTGGAATCAAAGTGTAAGTTCAGAGGTACCAGAAGATACATGACTTGGAAATTTGGGATATCTTTGTGGAAGAAGGGCATGAGTTCAGCGGTACACGCGGTACGTGACTCGAAAATCTGGAATATGGTGAGTGTGAGTTCAGTGGTACCAGCGGGTACGTGACTCGGGAATCTGGAGAATGGTGAGTGTGAGTTCAGCGGTACCAGCGGGTACGTGACTCGGGAATCTAGAGAATGGTGAGTGTGAGTTCAGCGGTACCAGCGGGTACGTGACTCGGGAATCTGGAGATTGGTGAGTGTGAGTTCAGCGGTACCAGCGGGTACGTGACTCGAGAATCTGAAAAACTATGAGGGTGAGTTCAGTGGTATCAGCGGATACATGACTCAATAATCTGGAAATTTATGGAGTGAGTTCAGTGGTACCAGCGGGTACGTGACTCGAAAATCTGGAAATTAGAGCGAGTTCAGTGGTATCAGCGGATACATGACTCGATGATCTAGAGAATGTTGTTTAAACATAGTATTTCTTCAGGAACTTGCCGTTGACGGGCAACATGAGCAAATCTCCGTTCTGTTTGGCGAGGCGGTAAGCACCGTTGGAGAACACGGCCTCGATGACAAATGGACCTTCCCACTTTGGCTGGAACTTGCCGGCGGTCTTGTGAGTCATGACCATCGGCCTCCGGACTGCCAGAACAAGATCACCCACTTGGAATGTTCTGATTTTGACCTTCTTGTTGAAGGCTTCTGAGATGCGTGCTTGGTATAGCTCGATCCTTTGCTGAGCTAAGAGGCGCTTTTCATGTAAGGCCTCTAACTCTTGTAGTCGACGTCGGTAGTTGTCATCCGTTGTTAATTGATAAGTGAGGGCGACGCGGAGTGAGGGTATTTGAGTCTCTAATGGGAGAACTGCCTCACTCTCGTACACTAGGGAGAATGGCGTATTCCCAGTGGCTGTCCGAATTATGGTGCGGTAAGCCCATAAGCACTCGCCGAGCTTCTCGTTCCAGTCGCGCTTGTTGGAGGAGACGAACTTCTTGAGGAGTTTGATGATTGTTTTATTGAACGCCTCTGCTATCCCGTTTGCTGTCGGGTTGTACGGCGTCGAAGCGATATTCTGAATACGGTGTTTATCGCAAAATCGATAGAATGCGTGGCTTGCAAACTGCGGACCATTATCATGGATGATCCTTCGGGGCCGTCCAAAGCGGTAGATGACATGATGCTTCAGAAAGCTGATCACGTTCGAAGTTTTGACTTCG
This sequence comes from Iris pallida, assembly GCA_029216955.1. NCBI lineage: Eukaryota > Viridiplantae > Streptophyta > Magnoliopsida > Asparagales > Iridaceae > Iris > Iris pallida. Next base: position 6,366,792 of record JANAVB010000999.1, on the reverse strand, counting down.
GCGAGTGGGACAGCTTCCGTCCACTTGGAGAAGTAATCAGTGATCGCAAGTATGAAGCGATGTCCTCGGGAGGAAGGTGGGGTGATTGGGCCAATGATATCCATTCCGTATGCTTCAAATGGCCAGGACGCCACTGTCGGATGTAGAAATTCGGATGGTTGGTGAATGATGTCCGCGTAGACTTGGCAAGCTTTGTACTTTTTAGCATATTCGATTGTATCTGCCACCATCGTGGGCCAATAGTAGCCCATTCGGCGAAGACGATCTTGTAGTTTTGGGCCGGGCTGGTGGGCTCTACAGACACCGTCATGAGCTTCTAGTACTGCTTCTTTGGCTTCTGTGTTTGACAGACACCGAAGCAGTAATCCGTCGTAGGAGCGGCGATACAGCATCTTCGTCTCTGTATCGTAGAAGAATCTGAGAGAACGCCTTCTGATGGAAGTGGCTTCCTTTGGGTTCTCGGGCAGGATGTCGTAGACGACGAAGTCGATCAATGGTTGTCTCCAGTCTGGTGCTTCGTCGACCGTCTGTGCGGAATAACTTGCCACGAATTGCACATTGTTTTTGGGACAGACCAGTTCATGGCCTATCACATCTACTGATTGGCGATCATAATTTGGAACTGCTAGGGAAGCGGCAAGACCTGCCAGGGCATCGGCTTCAATATTTCAGAGTCTGGGGACGTGCTCGATGAAGAACCCCTCAAATTACGAGATGATATCGATCGCTATTTGGTGATAGGGGATCATGTCTTCGTGGCAGACTTCGTACGAGCCCTGGATCTGATTGACGATTAACTGAGAATCGCCGTATGCTTCAAGATATTCTACCCCTAGCTCCTTTACAAGTTGGAGGCCGATGACCAGAGCGTTGTACTCGACCACATTGTTAGAGCAGGGTTCTGTGAGGGAATAGGCGCGGTTGATCACCAATCCGGAAGGGGAGACCAGCACTACCCCGACTCCGACGACTATATTGCCTTTAGGTCCGGTCCTTGAAGCACCGTCAAAGAACATTCGCCATATAGCCTCGTGAGAGGTTGCATGCGAATCGACGACCTCGTCTGGGATCTTTTCGTATATTGTGGAGGACTCCGAGCCTGGGTGGGCTGCTAAAAAGTCTGCCAGGGCTTGACCTTTGACTGCCTTTTGTGGGACAAAGATCATATGATAAGAGGACAACAATATTGCCCATGTAGCGAGTCGCAAGCTAAGTGCCCCTGGTTTGGTCATGAGGACTCTGAGAGGGTTGACTCGTGAGATCATATGTATCGTTTGTCCGGTAACATAGTGCCGCGTCTTCTGAATGGCGAACACCAATACGAGACATTCCTTCTCAACCGCGGTGTATCGGTGCTCGGGTCCCACCATCATTCGGTTGAGATAGTATATAGCTTGTTCGTGCCCTGCATCGTTGTTTTGTGCCAACAGGGCACCGAGGGAGTGTTCCATTGCTCGTACATAGAGCAGTAATGGTTTTCCAGGGACTGGGGCCACCAAGACCGGAGGATTTGACAAATATTCTTTGATGCTGTCGAAAGCGCGCTGGCATTCTTCGTCCCATACGAATGAGACTCCTTTCTTCATGAGGTGCGTGAATGGTCGACATCGCCCGGAGAGGTTGGAAATGAACCTTCTGATGTAAGCTAGCCTTTCTTGAAGGCCACTGAGTTTGCGGAGATTTCTCGGGGGACCCATCTCCATGATTGCTTTCGTCTTCTCAGGATCCACATGGATACCCTGTGCTGTGATAATGAAGCCCAAGAACTTCCCGCTAGATACGCCCAGAAAGGACTTCGTAGGGTTCATTTTCAAATTGTGCGTTCGCATTAGGTCGAATACTGTCCTTAGATCCTGCAGATGGTCTCTCTTGCTACGGCTCTTGACAGCTATATCATCAACATAGCACTCCACCGTCTTGCGTAAGTGGTCTCTGAAGATGATGCTCATGGCTCTTTGATATGTGGCGCCAGCATTCTTTAAACCGAAAGGCATGACTGTGTAGCAGTATGTGCCAATCGGTGTTCAGAATGATGCATGCGTTTCGTCGTCAGGAGACATTTTGATTTGGTTGTACCCCGAGAAGCCATCCATGAATGACATACCTTCGAAGCCGCAAGTATTATCGATCATGATGTCTGTGATAGGATGGGGGAATTCATCTTTGGGACATGCCTCATTTAGGTTGCGAAAGTCGATACAGATTTGAATTTTTCCATTCTTCTTGAGGACGGGTACTATATTGGCGACCCAGTCAGGATGTTGCTCCTTACGAATGAAGCCGCTGGCTATTAGTTTATTGACTTCAGTTTCGATTGCATTCATGACGCCCGGGCGGAAGCGTCGTTGTTGCTGCTTGACCGGCTTTGCCTCTGGCCGTATGTTGAGTTTGTGGAGAGCGATGTCAGGATTTAACCCTGGCATGTCTTCATAGCTCCAAGCGAACACATCAATGTACTCTCTGACAAGTTCTAACAGCGACTCCCGTTCTTCGTCAGTTAGGCTTTTACTGATGAAAATCGGTTTTGAAGAAGATTCGCTGCCGAGATCCACTTGTATGACCTCATCTTCAGTAGGAGGTTCTCTCAGTTCGAACCGCTTTTCCCATTGTGCGTCCAATTGTTGGGCCCATGGCTCTAGCTCGAGGATTTCGGGGATGTCTTCGTCTTCTTCGTAAGCGTCGGCAAATGCCATGTTGACTGACAGGACTTGTCTGAATATGTCTCCGATGCTGGTATCCGAGTCGGAACTTGGTGACCCGGTTGAATGTGACTGCCAGTCACACTCTTCATCTGAACTCTCAGGGGTCATTGTGGGAGTTACATACCCTAACCTGCATCGAGTTTTGCTATAGTAGTCTCGTGGTTTGCCCGTCGGGACTGGTGGCTTTAAAGGTAATCATCGTCCAGTGCCGTAGTTCAAACCTGGCGTCGTCTCCAGATCATACCCCTATTTCTGCATGAGGTATTTGGACTGGGGGCTATAAAGATACAGAGGCAGTCTCCCGGCATCTGACCCAAGATCAACTTCTTTTATGGTGAAGGGATGCGGATCGTCCTTTCGGCCGAAGATGATTGGATGGTCCCCTCCCTCGATTATTCGGTAAGCGTCTTCTGCTGGAGTAAGCTGGATCGCGGTATACACATTTGTCACTTGTGTGTGTAGATGAGTGCCTATACCGTGTTCCATAGCATACATTGTACATAGCTTATTGAGCTCGGTGTAGTTCAAAGATAACCCTTTATTGATGAAGTAAGGTATCTTTTCTAGGGGGATTACATCATCAACGGAGGGGACATTGGTGTGGGTAGCCATTTACTTGGCTAGCTCCGGTTCCTCTTCGGCTATCCACTGCGTGAATGAAGACTTAAAGGACGACCTGGGAAGCTTGATTGTCAGTGGTTCAGCTGATGGAGTTGAGCGTGGTGTTGTTGGCTGACTAGCAACCCCCAGTTTGGTACTCGACGTGGGGCGAGGAGTGGTTGGTTCGCAAGAAGTGTCAGACCTTGCATCAAGGTGACGACCCTTCTTGGGAAGGCGTATCGTCAGCGGCTTGTCGGAGAGATTGAGCTTCCCTGTTTGGGGTTGACTGACTCTCGGCAGTCTGATTGTTAGTGGCCCCGTTATGGGTCTCGGCACTTGGCCGAACCTTGGCAGCCGGATTATCATCTGCTCCTCTTGCGCCGAGAGGCTGATCGCGTCCTTCCGCAGAGTGGCGGTGAGGGGTGCTGACTTGCCCGGTTTGCGAGCTTGGAGGTGGATCGTCAGGGGTCCTTCTGATCCCGAGGTTGTTTCGGTATTAACTTGTTCATTTCCTTCATCAAGGTGCCTCTTCGACTTTTCGTATAAGCAGGAGTCCTAGTAGTAAGATTCGACCCCTTTGAAGGGATCGATATCAGCAAATTCTGTCTTCACGAAGCCGTGTTTGTCGACGTATTTAAAGCACTGGTGTAGCATGGACGGCACGATCATATAATCGTGTATCCATGGACGCCCCAAGAGGATGTTGTAAGAAGTGTCTGCATCAATGACATAGCAGGTGACTTCGGATTGGAGGTCGCCAATTTGATACTTCAGACGAATCTTTTCAATAGGGTAGCTCCTGCCCGAATTGAAGCCGCTGATGGCGGTACTTGTAGGTGTCAGGCGATGCATTGGGTTGCGGAGATGATGTAGCAGACCCTTCAGGATGATGCTTATGGAAGAGCCAGGATCAATGTGCATCCGATCCACCTTTATGTCGCTGATGTATCCCGTGTAGTATAGCGGGCGACCATGTAGGTTGGTTTTGATTAGCATGTCCTGCGGAGTGAAGACGATGTTGGGCATTGCTCCCGTGCAGGCGCTGTCTTGGAGATCTACGGGGGAGTCCTCCCCGGTGAGGTTGGATTGAGCCAGATAAGCATCGGCATTTTGGAGTGCTTCACTCAATGCAATATGAACGTCCTTGGAGAGCCTTAGGAGTTCGTATAGTGACAGTTTGGCCGGAGTGTTAGCCAATTGTGCTAAGATGTCAAAGTTATAGGGCCTCTCTAGTCCTTGGGCTGCGTCCTTTCGGAGAGATTTATCGAAGCGAGTCTCCTTCGGCCTAGGCTTGTCGGTCATCGAAGGCTGAGCCGGTCCCGGAGCATCAGTTGTAGTGGGTTGATGATTTTCAGCTGGGCTGTCAACTACAGGTTGGGATTGCGCTTCGGACCGTGTGACGACGGCTGTAGCTTCCTCGTTGTCTGCTGAGACTATGTGGCAGGTCCTGATTTTTCCACTCTTTTTGTTAGTGGGAGATGGTGTGGGCCGAGTTACTTCTGACACCAAGTCTGGATGGACCCACATGACCTCTCCTCGTGAGGTGGTGAGAGGTACCAGACCAGCAGCCTATTCTCGGGGAGGTGGAAGATTGGTAATCTCCATTGTCGCCAGAGGAATGGGGATTACCCCGTCTTGAGTCTCCGTAGGGAGGAAGCTGTCGAATTGTACGGACACCATATTGGCTGCTACGGTTACCTCTTCGAAGTCGATGGCCAGAGCGTTCGAATCGATGAGGCTTTGGATGTACCATTTTAGTTGGTAGCAGTCGTGTGTAGCGTGGTGTACATAACGGTGGTAATGACAGAACTTTGGGTTCTCCAAATCAGTCGGCCGAGGCTCCCGTCTCGGTGGAGGAAGCTGAATTCTACCTCCTTGTATGAGCATGTCTAAGATAGGCTTGACGTGGCCGTCCTCGAAAGAGTAAGTGATCTGAGGCCATTGCTTGTCTGCTGGCTGTGACTCGAGCTTCTGGGCCGTGTCGGCCACCATAGCCTGTTTTCCCTTGCTGTCCCGATTGTTGGAGGGGTTACCCCCATTATCGTTGTTGGGACGCTTGCCCTTGTTTTCTCCTTCTGAGATGTACAACCCCAGTTGGCGAGCCTTCTTCAGTCGTTCTTCGGCGCTTGTGGCGCTGATGATGAACGCCTTCCAATCTTTGAATTGACTTTCGCCCATCCAGAGACTGATCGTTGGAAGCAGTCTCTTTTGGCAAATTTCAATCAAAGAAGAATCTGGATTTCCGGAAGGCAGCTTCATGGCGGTCTGGCAGAACCGCACGATGTAGTTCCTTGTTAACTCCTTCTCCCCTTGGACGACGTCCATGAGAGTGGACATAGTGACGTCTTGTCCTACTTCGTAGAATCGTTCCAAGAACAGGCGCTTGAAGCCGGCGAAGGAGTGGATGCAGTTGTCCGGTAGATTGCGGTACCAATCGAAGGCGACTCCTTCCAATGCCCCAATGAATAACCGTATGAGGATCGCATCATCATGGGGCAGATGGTCGGTGGTGACCTCAAAGTAAGTGATGTACCGACTTGCTGAGGTTTTGCCTTCATACGGGTTGATATTGAACGGCTTATATCTTGGTGGGAATGGAACATCCCTCCTTTCAGCAGGGTATGGTTGCCGTATTCTGAGATCTTGAGCATTTTCTCGGGCATAGAACATGGCTCGGAGCTCCTGGACCTCTCTTCTTACTTTTCAGGTCTCATCTGTCGCGGTAGGGGCTGTTATTTCGGAAGGATTATTGCTCGGGTTTGGTGCCGTCGAGTTCGAATCTATATTGACCGCGGGGCCCGTGCTTGTTTGACCAGGCGTTCCTTCTTGTAGAGTGGGCATGGCCGCTTTAATCTCATCTACAGACTTGACCAAAGCAAGTTATATGGCTTCGAGGTTGTCGATGCGCTGGCGATCATTGGAACTACCTTGATTGCTGTCCGTCATGAAAATCGTCCTTACATGAGGAGGGATAGAAGGGACAGTGGAGGATGTGCCCTCCGAGTCGTACCCATGCACCGAGAAGTCATCGAGATAGGTGGGAATGTTCTCTTCGGGATCGGACTCGGAGGGAATGGTATCCCCAGCTTCAGAGCTTGCTTCGTCTTGAGAGTTACGGATGTCCTCGGGGACATCAACGTCTGTTGCTCCTGATGGAAGAGTTGTTTGTGCGGGCTCGGCTCCTTGAAACATCGGATTGTTGTGGATGTTCGGAGGAGTGCTACCTCCAGTTCCCTCAACCCCCAGCGATGTGGATGATGAATTTCCCATCGCAGTAAATTTTGTCTTTGAACGGGTATGTTGGAATACACCGGTAGAGGACAACCGTTTAGACGATAGTTTCTTAGCTGTAGTGGTTGATATCTTGGGACTGGAGATACTCGTATTTTTCCTTCTCCCTTCGGCGAGGACCTTTTGAGCGGAATTGCAGGAGACAACAGGAGGTGCCTCATCTTCTGAGTCCGGGTGCTGTAGCCTTTGGAAGATGGACGGCCGATCTTCCGTCACTGCTGCATTGTTGCAGTAGCAATTGACGATGATTTGGGTACAACGATGTCCAAGCGAGGACTCTTGGCACGCCGACACTCATTCTCTTTCCTTGCGTTTGTGGAGGATCGCCTCCCGCAGGTCAGAGGAACCACTCTGTCTATTTGCCACCGGGGGCTGGGCTCGAGAGGTTGTATACAACTTTCCATTCGAGGCCCACGTAATAGTCAACGGGATGCCCCAATAGTCAGAGGTTGGGACAGCTGACTGGGCCTGATGAGCCCGCGCTGCCCTAGACTTCCTCCTTTTAGCACTTGTGGGTGCGTAATAGGAGGAGTCCAAGTTGGGTACCACAGAGTCTGGCTCATCATCCAGAGAATCATCAGGGTCAGGACCGCATGAGAGACGGTCGAAGACTGATCGAGAGAAGCGTGAAACAGATGCTATGCGGCTAGGGTTGGGTACCGTGCAGGCTGTCTGCATGCGGTTGTCTTCTGCCGTTGGACAAATTGTTTTTGTGCGGCTAGGAGTCACGACCGTACAGGCTGGCCGCATACGGTTGGCAATAGTGGCCGCATGGGTTTTCTGCAAGCGATTGACTCCCACAGCCGCATGAGTTTCATTCGTGTTGTTGGCAACTGTAGCCGCATAAGCTATGCGGCTGACAGATATGGCCGCATGAGTTTTCTTCATGCGGCTGGAGGATGTAGCCGCATGAGCTTTCTCCCTGCGGCTGAAGGATGTAGCCGCATCAGCTTTCTCCCTGCGGCTGATGACCTTATGCGTTGTAACAGTATACTGAAAAGCAATGCTTTGAGTATAAGTGGAAGATTGTTAGGGTTATATACTAAAAGCATCACTTTTGTAGTAATCTTATTTCCTTAATTTTGAATGAGAATCATATGGGTAAATGTTTGCATATTATATTTGTTGCAAGTATTAATGCAAATGTCTGATATTCTATATTGTAGATAATATGGTGTGTGGTGTCACACAGAAGATCATATTATCAGTTTCCTATGGAGTATATAAATAGTTCACAACCTAGATGGGCTTGGACAATCTATTGGAAAGGTTGTAGTGTAATCTGGTATTAGTCTATCTTGACTATAGGTTTACACTAGTACACTTTGTGTGTATTGAACAGGACCACTTGAGGTTGTTCTCTTTGTACTGACTACATAAGAGAACAAATACCTCTGTTATTATGGATGCTTGTACTCTTAATCTGGATATAATAACGGACATATATATGCAATGTGTATTACTTTGACTCATAAAAGAGTGAGATTCATTATGGATCAACAACCTCTATGAATTGGGTAATAACATTATATGTATGATGGGCTGTTGATTATAAATGGAATCTATGTCCCGATACATCGGGTTGATGATGTCCTCTTAAGGAGCTCATAAGGATTGTCATGTAAACCCTGCAGGTGGATTATATCCAACATGACAAATAAAGTTGAGCGGTACTACTTAAGGATAAAAGATGTCGAATCAATATAGTTGTCAGTAACTTAATTTGATCGACGGACATACGATATCTTAACATGGGGAGCCAAACGAGCATATAATAAAAGGAGCCCACAAACATAATTTGGGATTAGGGAGGTAGTGCAACAATAGCTCATTAGTGGACCGAGCTATTGTTAATGGGCCTGGATTGTGTGTTCGGGCTGAACACGGGATATCTAGATCCGTTAGGAGGCCTAACTCTAATTTCTTCTCATGGTCCCTGTCGTAGCCTATATATATCCTCTATTCTCTGGCTGCCAGATTACTGATAAGAAATATAAAATTTTCTCTAAATTCGTGATTCACGTAAGGAGAGAAAGAGAGTGCTGCCAAGGAGAAGAAAAGGTTGGGAGATCGTCGCCCACACGACGTCCAACTCGAGGAAGGAATACGTACAGAAGATCTTGGGGTCGTCCGCTCGAGATTGCCAGGAATTACTTGTCTCCTTTCTGCCGCAGGTATAATTCGTGAACCCTAGTTTCCGCCTATGAAGGGTTAGAACACGTATTAGATCTGTTTAACTTTCTGTCGATCAATACGCACACCAAAGGAAGGGTCCTGGAAATCCCCAGTTCCATCAGCTTGGATCTCATAAAGTTCCTCTTTGCCCCTGCAAGTCCAGCATCACAGTGTTTTCTTCTGCCGGACTTGGGGACAGCAGAGTTGTCTACGATCTGAAGTGGGGCCGCAGGGGAATCTTGCTCGCCGTCTTGAACAACAGAGGGTGTCTTTGCAAGAGCTTCAGCAGGAACGAAGGATCAGGGTCTCCACTCCTTACGGACCTTCTTTGTGCGGGCTTGCTTCTGGACCGGGCCAGTGCTCTTGTCGGAGAGCATCTCTTCGAACGCCTGTTGGTCGAACCGGGCGACCATCTTTTGTTGAGTAGAGCCAAGCTTCGCTGCATCCGATTGCGTCACCAACTCCTCAGCCGTGAAGAAGTTAGTCTCCAGCAGAGTCGTCATTGTGTTTGCCATGAAATATAAAAGAACATAACAATTATCGGAGGACCGAACTTTTACTTCACGTTACAAACTCGCTTGTACAAAGAAAGCCTAGGGACGAAAACCTAGGTACAGTAATCTAAGTACAATTGTTTATTTTAGATTCTGGAGGGTGACGATAGAGGCTCGGGAAGGCGACGGCAGCCCTGCCTTACTCCTTGGACGATCGGTATGCAGCCTTGGCTCCTTGTGAAAAGATGGTTGGCGTTGACGAAGAAATGCTCTTCTTGCTCCTCTGTTGCTCTTCTGTCTTCTCTCTCTCTCTCTGTATAGTTTTTTTTCTGACTACTGGGGAGTCTCTCTGTATATACGTATTTCTCTCTCAAGAAATGTATATCTCACAAGGGAATGGCACCTTGCTATTTATAATAGTGGGATGTGATCATTAGGGTTGCCAATGATTAGCTTTTGGAGATGGCGGCGGCTTGGAGATTGGTCCATCTTGGCCATTTGTTTTGATTATGATGAATCTGGGCCATTAGGTGTAGATTACACCAAATCCCATGAGCAATTAATGCTGATTGGAATAAATCTTCCTTGTACTGATCTTCTGATATCTGCGAATAAATCAGATCTATTCTTCTGCCACGTGTCCCAGATTTATTAGGATTTGACCCAATCTTTAATGGCAGCAAATCTGAGGAATTAATTGGTTTAGGACACGTGTCCTAGGAACTGCTGGGGGGATCTGGGCCGCATGATGAGTGAGCCGCATATGAATTTGAGCTGCATATGGTTAAGCCCACGTGTCAGGGCTGCGTGGGTAGTGGCCCTCACCTGAGCCCTCGAACTATAAGGGGGTAATTCTTATGGGCTGCATAGGTACATATCTGCCTGGGCCGCATGGACATGATCCTCTTGAACCGCATGAGAAGTCCTCGCTCGAGCCGCTTGAGACTTTCATGGCCTGAGCCGCATAGGATGGGTTCACTCTGAGCCGCATGGGAAGTTCTTTGCTCGAGCCGCATGAGGCTTCTATGGCCTGAGCCGCATAGGATTTATTCTGAGCCGCATGAGAAGCGAGCCGCATACGAACGCCCACGTGGCAAGGCCACGTGGCATTTTTATGGCTCTCGGAGGATTTGTGTCAGAGATCTCTTTTCTCTTCTCTAGAGATTCATCATTATGACAGGGCCATAATTACCTGCTTTGGTGTCAGGACTGTCAACTTTTCAGAGAGGTCAGCCGTCAAAGCAATTAATGCAGCGTGGGTGGAGGGGGGCACTATCAGGCCACGTGTCTTCTGAGCCGCATGGAATGCCCTGGGCTGCATAGCTTCCTATGCCGCATGACTCCCTGAGCCGCATAAGTCTTCTGAGCCGCATGGATCTTTCCTGGCCGCATGAATCATTTCCTTTAGTATTTTCCATGCTTCTACACATACGACCGCGTTAATTGGTGTTTTGTTATTCGTACGCTTAAAAAGCTAGGCTTCAACAATGCTTGGGTGGATCTTATATTTCGTAATATCTCTAACTGTTGGTACTCTTTATATATTAATCACAAGACTAAGGGCTTCTTTAGGTCGGGTAGAGGCCTTCGCCAGGGAGATCCTCTATCTCCGGCTCTCTTTATTATTGTGCACGATACCATGAGTAGAAGAATTTTCGAATTAAGCCTGCTGGGTCATATCAAACATTTTAGCGGTCGTAGAAACAGTATGCATATCTCTCATTTATTCTATGCGGATGACAGTATTATTTTTACTAATGGTGGTATGGAGTATGTTGATTGTCTTATGGCAGCGCTTAAAAAGTACTCGGACACCTCTGGGCAACCCATTAATTACAACAAGTCTTCTCTTATTATTTTGGCCAAGGAGCATATACAGGACCAGGCGGATACTATTTCCAGGAACACGGGGCTTGCCATCACGCATCTTCCTATTCAGTATCTAGGCATCCCGTTATTCAAAGGAAGGGCCAAACACGAGTACTTCAAGGACCTGGTGGATAGAATTAGAAAAAGATCACAGGGTGGCGAGGGAGACTTCTGTCCTTTGGAGGTAAACTTACCCTTATTTAAAGTGTTCTTACTGCTCTTCCTATTCATGCTCTTTCAGTCATTAAAGCCCCCACCAAGTACTTCCACAACTTGGAGAGATTGATGGCCGAATTCCTTTAGAATTCAAATGACCGACACCGCAGAAGATGGGTCTCGTGGACGAACGTTTGCAAGACTAAGAAGGAAGGGGGCCTAGGGATCCGATCGCTCCCGCAGATTATACAATCCTTATATGCTAAAAGGTGCTGGGCTCTTATCAAGGGAGATAGTTTTTGGGCTCATTATATGTTACGTAAGTATGACGACCCGATGGACAGACACTTCGCCCCCCCACACTCGCCCTCGGCTTTGTGAAAATCTATGATGCTGTGCTTGGACAATGTGCTTTCCAACTGTCAGTGGTTGGTTGGGAGAGGTCATATCCCGATATGGGACAAGAATTGGAGCGGTCAGGTGATTCCTAAACCTCTTAATGTTAGTTTTGTTCCTAATATTTCTTAGATCATAGCTACGCCTTATATTCGGGCCAGAAATGGCACGTCTGTGGATGTTCGCAGGTTACTCCCCCGGAAGGCGCAGGCGGCCCTCAATGATATTATTCTCTGTGATGTTTCGGATAGATTGGTGTGGACGCTTACTGTTCATGGGGAATTTGAGACTAAAACCTACTGGGACAAGTACCGGACTAGATACCAACCCTTTAATTGGGCGAAATGCTGCTGGAATAAATTTATCCAACCCAGGATTTGAGCTTTCTTGTGGCGCCTCAACCGCAGCGCCATCCTGGTGGACGGGCGGCTTAGGATGATGGGCTTCCACATGGCCTCCCGCTGTGTCTGTTGCATCAACCCACAGGAGGAATATATCGACCACCTCCTTGTGGGTAGTGAGACGGCCCAGTTGGTGTGGACTCATTTCGTAGGGATATTCCAGCTTCCTACTACTTCTATTTCTATTGACCAACTTGTGGAGGTCTAGCTTCATAATATTAATTTTGCTAACACTTTGGATGTATGCAGGAACATTACTTTGGCAACGGGCCTGTCATGACCCGCACCCTAGAGTAAGGGCACGAGACGTAGGTACGTCCAGCCTACGCCGCAGTGTCGGCGGTAGAACGCTGTCCTAGGTCAAACATCTAACAATATATAAGGTACCTGTACAGTATATACACTCCGAATGGAGGTGACATAGCAGAATACAGTCTCAATCACATCTAAGGTAGAATACGATAAAAATAGATAAATAAAACTGAAATCCACAAAGAGATACAACAGATAGAAGTCTAAGTGTCTAAGATATCACAAATCCAGAAAGCATCTCAAATCTCAAATATAGTAATCCATAAAGTAAATACAACTCAAGACAACTAAAAGTAAAATAAGAAAACTCTAGCTATCTACTCTAACCTCTACCGTGTCTCCTCTAGGCTAGCAGGTAACCTCCAAGCTATCTGTAAAATTTATCAACAGGTCCAGTCAGGATGGGTGCGAGTACAGTACATCTCAACAAATCATAACAGGCTAGGAAATATAATCATGCTAGAGAGTAAGATACAGGAAACTGAAGAACAACATGATGTAAAAAGAGAGAGACTGTAAGTAAATAGCTACAATATATAGAGAACTATCAGTGACTAGTGATTCAGAGCACAAGATGGTTATGTAAACAGCACGATGTTGCACACGAGTAATCTAAAGAGGTTGCACACGAGTAATCTACTGGATTGATTATATAACCACTTCTACTCCCCCGCCCCAATCAATACACAAGGATCTAGCCAAGTTATGTTATTGCACACGAAGTATAGTCGCACACGAAGATCATGTGAGCACATGAGTATACACGATTTTACATGATTTGTACACGAAAAGCACAAACACAAGGAGTACACGATGCTCATGATAAAGTACACGAATACGAAATACCTGATATATCCGCTAAGGGGATAACATCGCAAGACAAGATCCATATAGTACTAATCCGTGTTTCCAACGTGTCAGCATCATGTAAAGTAATCTAAAGCAGGAAATATACTCCTAAACAGGATATGAAATGATCAGAGAATGTACTCGCCTGATTTGATTGGAGTCGACGTACGCGACACAAACGTGTCGACACGAGCAGTCCCAATGAGTCCAGAATAGTCCAAATAGCCTAGTTTGGTATATAAAAGTCTAAAATCAGGGTTTGGTACGATAATCAAATCAAGGATTATGAAAATGACTATCACAGTCATGATTTATGATTTAAGGAAAGGGTCTAACTAAAAGCAGATGACGATTTGAAAATCATTAAGGTACTTAGAAACTATTAATAGTCATTTAAATATATTTTGGAACCCTTAGAAGTTATTTGAAAATCAGAAAATCATTTTAGACAAATCTTTTTGGTAATACTACTTTATTATAGAAACATTATAGGCTACCAATCCACTTAAATACGATTTAGTTTTAACAATAATACATATACACTAGCTACAAAGTGTTCTTCTAGAAATTATTTGCTATATATACATATGTAGATTTAATTAATTAGTACAAAATACTACATTCCTACAAGGAAACAATTTTAAAAATATAATAACACGTACATACATACTATTTAACTAATAATTCTTTAATTATAATTTAATAAATTAATCAATAATATTAATAATACTAGTAACAATATTACAATAATACTTTTAATAATAATATACATTATATATAAACTAATATACATTACATATAAACTAATATATATTATATATATAACTAATATATTACATATAAACTAATATATATTATATATATAAACTAATATATTATATATAATAAAGGGGATGATCCCCAAATTTTCAGAAGAACGAAATGGAGAAGGGGCTCACCGTTGGGGGGTTTCTCGGCCAGGGGCTCCGACGGAGGGGATCCGGTCTGGGGCGGCGCCAGAGAGAGGCGCAGCGGCAGGAGCAGAGTCGTCGGCCGGAGGAACTGCGGACAGCGGGTCTGCGCGGTCCAAGTGCCAGCATCGGGAGAGGCGGAGGCAGTGGCCGTGGGTTTCTGGACGGCGACGGGGCTCTGGGTCGGCAGATGAAGGGTGGCTCGGCGAACGCCGGAGGAGATCGAAGACATTTGACAGCGGGGGAGTATGGGTCTCGCCGGCGGGAGCGGCTCGGGGAGGATGCGACAGTGGGGCCAAGTACGGCGGCGGACGGTAAGTGTCTCTCTTCTCCTATTTCTTTGTGATGGGTGGTAGGGATGATGAACGGTGGTGGCGGCTGTCGTTGATGGTCGGAAATGTTGGATGTCAAGATGGTGGTTTGATGGTGACGTCGGCGGTGGTTGTGTTGAGAGGTTGGGGATAGCTGTGGTGGTTTTGACAGTGGCGGTGGTGGCCTTGGGTGTTATGGTGGGCTATGGATGTCGGCCACAGGATGTCGGTGGTGGTGGTGAATGGTGGTGGCAGTGGGATATTGGGGTGGCCGATCCAGTATGGCCGGGCAGGGAATGCTCGGGATGACGACGGTAGCAGAGGTCTGGAGGAGGTGGTCGATAGGGAAGTTGTTGTTGGTGGTGGTGCATTCTCGTTCAGTTGGCCGGAGGTGGACTGCTGGTGGTGGTGAGGGGAGTGTGGTCGGGTGTAGGCAGCAAGGGTGGCGGCTATGATAATTTCTAGGGATGTGTGTAGGAATTTAGGGTTTTAGGAATGTGTGCCTATTTATAGGGAAGTGGGAGAAAAACCCAAAAATGTAAATGTAATAGAAATTATGGATTTAGTGAAAATACTAACTGCTAACCCTAACTGCTAACCCTACCATTATCACCATCCACTGATTAATTAGCACTAATAATTATTAGCTATAAATTAATTAATTAATTACTAGTTAACAGTAATTTAACAAATGGGCTAATTACAATTTAGCCAAGATTTTCTAATTACTAAAATAATACAAATTTATTCACTTAATTATTTAAATACATTTAACAATCATTTATTTAGTAAATAATATATTTTGAAAATTTGAAATTCAATAAACGTTTTCCATATAGAACAATAATTAAAACTTATTGATTTTAAGGAGTGGACAGAAAAATTCCAATAGGATAAAATCGCATGAAATAGTAGACCAAAACCAACAAGGATCGATAGCAATCACGGTCAAAAATTGTTTCCTCAAAAATTAGAATTTGTACGTTCTTCGAGATTTAGAAAATTCGTAGTTTTGAAAAATATAAAATAAAATAAAATAAAAGAAGAATTTAAGAAATCAATTAACGGAGGTTACAAATCTACCCTCCTTAAAGAAATTTCGTCCTCGAAATTAAAGGATGGCAAGGGAGTTAAAACATGATAGAAATTTAGGCAATAACTCAGACACGATCAAAAGGCAACGACCATGGCACGATCAAGATAATCAACTCGAAATTGTTTAGACACGACTATTGATTTGGCACGATAGAATCATAGTATGATTAACATTGTTTAGACACAAATCAGGAATAAATTCAGGTTATTTAGTCACGATCTTAATCACGGCTAAGGGAACGAATGGAGTAAGAAATTCGAGTATAGAACTATCAACAGAATCTAGGCTCGATAAGATCAGCATTATAATCGCACAAGCACGATCAAAATCTGATGGACAAGATTAATTAAGTCGTGAACCAGGGCTCGATCGTGATTAGAAATTTGAAAATGATTTAATCACTTAGGTACGATCAAGGATAAGTTACCCAAATTAAAATCTAGGCATGATTTAGGAATAAACTCATAGCACGAGCCGTTGTAAAATTAAAATCTAGGCATTAACAGAAAATTTGTTCAGACATGATCAAAATCAAATTCGGACACGACTAAGTTCATATATAGTCATGATCGAAGATCAAGATTTTAGGCACAATAGAAAAATTATTTCTGATATGATCACTCAATTTTGATGACAAGTTCATAATCAAATCGGGTAGTCGTGATCAAGGACAAAATTTCCAGCACGATCCAGAGACAAAATTGGTACGTATAGTCATGATCGTTAGAATCACGACCATGTGATTCATAGTCGTCTAGTCAGGCCAGTTCATCTAGGCATGACTAATCACAAGGAGTTCAGATATAATTAGGAAGTAAAATCATTGTCAGAAGAGAGTTTGGGTACAAGTGTTAAAATCCGAACATGATCATAATCGTTAGTTCGACACGATCGAAGATAAAGTCAGTCTAACCTTGGTCAAATAGTATTCAGATATGATAAAAAGTATGGTGGTAGTGTAGGCATAACCTAACATCAATTTTTGGTATGATCAAGAATAGTATGAAGCTTAATCGTGATTGGAACATAATTTAGTCATTACAAGAATAGATCAGAGTTTTATGCACGAGTGATATTAGCATCGAAGTTGATTACGATTAAAATATTGACACGGTGAATAATAAGGCTAATCAATATTTGAATTTAGGTTCAAAAATTTTTGAAAACGAGATTTTGAACACGAGCAACATATTGGTAGAGATCCAGGTCATTATGGAATTTAAATAAATTGAGTACGGTCAAGGGTCAAGACTATTGGTACGATATGGGGTATTATTCAAGGAAAATCAAAATCAAAATTTTAAGAACGAATGTCAATAGCATTGAAATCCAATCACAGTATATACTAAGAATATTTAGTCTCGATACGATCTAAGTTGATCAATTCTGGGTAATCAAGAATTGGATAATACGGAGGACAAGATCATCGAAGTCTGAGCACGAGCATACAAGGATGGAGATTCAGGTCATAATTAAATTTAATTCAATTGAGTACAACCCATGATATTAATATGACAAGAAAAGATGATCAAAGTCGATTAGTCGTGATTAAGGGAGCTAGGATTCAATAATATTAAAAAACCCTTTTAGGGAAAAACAAGAAAAAATTTCAAACGAAAGTCAAGTTAATCATCTCTCTCTGATACTATCAGTTTATCATTTACCAATCATGTTTCTGTGTAACACCCAGTTTTTTAGATAAGAGTAATTTTGAAATTTTGTAATTATAATTATTATTTAATGATATTTATTCATATTATGATTTTTAGTGATTTTAATTATTTTTAAACTATTTAAATTCATGACTTGTGATTCTTGGTGTTTTGCCAATGAATAATAGAGACTGCCTATCCTAGAGCCTAGCCATGTGATTAGGGTATTTTTGACATTTTTAGGGTTATTTGGATTTATTATAATTTATTTGAATTTATTGGAATTTTTAGAATTTATTTTGGAATTGTTTGAATGAGGGTTGACTAGGTTGACTTTGACTAGCAATGACCTTGGTAGGCTAACCTAGAAGCTAACCCTAGTTGTGTTTGGACTTGGTTAGGTCATGTAACCCTAGTTAGACTAGAGTTGACCCATGGTATGGTTATTTGACTTAAGTTAGATTTAAGTCATAAGCCATGACTTGTGATTAAAACGTAAATCAATAACTAGCCCGAAAGCCCATAGGCCCACACCATGTACCCAAACCCCCACCCTAATTAGCCTATGGCAGCCAACCTAGGGTTTCCCACCCTATTTAATGCCTCTTCTATTGTTTCCTGCCTCTTTTATTAATTTCTCCAAGTTTTGAAGAAAGAGGTTTGTCCATTCTTCCCCAACCCATAGATTATTCATTTTAATTCCTTTTTCACTCTAGTCTTTTGCATTAGTTCCTAATCCAGCTCTATTTCATGTCCATGGAGAGAAATCTCAGGTTTGGACAAATTTGGAACACTTGGCCATCAAGAAGAAACCCCCATTTTGGAGCTTTTCATTGGAATTTCAACATATAGGTAACTTCATATTCCTTCCATAGAAATTTGTTTTCTTTGCATAATTAGGAAGCCCTAGGTACCCTCTCTCTATTGGTATAGGCATTGTTAGGGTTCGTATCCAACACGTGTCCGTATCGGACACGTATCATGAATAGTGTGCTTGTGTTTGATGAAATACCTGTAAGGAATTTATTGCTGATTTTTGTGGAACCAATTACATGGATCGACAGATCTATATATGTACATCATGTTTCGTATGGATTGAGCACAAGTTTGAGTCATGTCCATGTCCAAAACGGACACGAACACACCCGCAGCAGCCTTCGGGCAGTGCCCTGCTGCTCGGGGGGCTTTCCTCCTTGCACGCGCCACGTGGCAGGCTACCACTTGGCTTGGGGGTGGGGGCACACACTGACGTGCCACCCATCGAGTTTGACATGGCCTTGTGTCGTGTCGAGGGAGCACGGACACGTGCACTGGTTATACACTACACAGTTACAACCGAGAAATCGACACTGATACACACTGTTTTCTCTTGAAACGACACTTGTGGACACAATGCAGGGTAACACACGTGTAGCCCTATGCTAGGCGTACACGTGGACGCGACCACATGGCATGAAGTGTCACGTGTCGTGTCTACGAGGCGACTGCATCGCGGCACGATGCAGTCTGTGCGCAGTCACTGTGTCTGTACGTTTTTGTGTGTTTACATTGATTGGACACGTCGTGTCCCACTTTGGGGACACGACACACTCTGTGAGGCATGTGCACTTGTAGCCAATGGTTTACCAACCATTAGTTTCGAATTGTTGTGTGAATTTCGGGTTTGGTTTGGGTTTTTCCCCAACTTCTGATACTTACTGTTCTTCTTCTTTTTTTAGAGTTTAAATTCAATTTTGTTTGTGAATCTTTACTGCTTTTCTAAGATTTAATTTCCATGTTACTCCCTAAACTTTGTGTTAGGCATTGTTTGGTTGGTTCATGATAGTTTAAGATTTCATTGAGGAATGGTTTTCGAAATGGGATGAATGAATTTAAATTATGTTGGACATGTGAGTTAACTGTTGCCTCAAATCTGGAATTGAATTCCATTCTAAACTAATGTGAATGTTAAATTAGCCATGTCATTCCGTTTCTTTGGGTTAGCTAACTGCCATGTTTCTTTTACTGTCATTGCAATGATTTATCTGTTTCACTAAGTTCCTGAACTCTCATATGCCACACACACCCTGTCATTTTCCTACACACTCTTCACAAGTGTCACTCCACATTGCAACAACTGAGACACACCCACTGGTTTCCTATTACACACACAACCTGAAAACTATCACACTCTCACACAAACCTGGGACACCCTCACCTAGGTAGACACTGCCATGAAAATCTGAGACTGACACACACTGGACACTGATTTTCATTTCCTGAGATTTTTTAACCAATGTTAAACTGAGATTGGAAACTAAAACTGAGAATTACACATGTTTAGAACTGATCATTGAGTATTATATGAACCATTGATTGGGTATTTTACTTTGTCTTCCTATTCGAGAAAAGGTTGGACTGATATGTCAACTCACACACCACCACCATTTCCTGAACTTTGAATCCACATATTTCTTGAAGTTTAATTCCTGTTTTCTTTAAAAACTGATTTAAAGTTGATTCACATTGATTACATGTTTTGGGATAATTAGTTAATTGATTTCAATATTGATTCATTGACTTCATTCCTTCACTGAGATTGCATTTCCTGCCATGTTAAGGAATCTGAGAAATGAAGTTGGGGAGAACTTGTTAACTGTTTTACTGTGTGCCATAGGACTATTATCTGGTTTTGTTTGGGGAGGGTTGTATCCATGTGTTAAAATCTGAGATTAGCTCACTGTTTTTTTTCAGTTATATACACAACTAAATTGGGTTCCTTCCTGATATTCTAAATATTGATTTCATTCCTTTAACTGACTGAAGTTTAGATTTGTAATGAAATGTGATGGAGGATTGCTCATCTGGTAAACTGTCAATGCATTGGACAGTTTTCCAAGATTAATCTCAGATTTCCTGAGATTGTGCACTACATGATTTGGTTTCCTGTCAAGTTCATGTGGGGTTGTTCACTGATTTTAGTTGCTCATGACACCACATCCTCACATCCTCACTCTCTAGTCTAGCAAAACACTCTCATACCCCCACAACACTCACACATTGACCCTCCCATGAACACTCATGTCATTCACACATATTACACTCTCTCACACACCTATTCTAGTTATTCCCTGTCACACACACGCACACATATGCCCAGTACCCTCTCTATCTCTATATGTGTATGTATATGTATATATACCTAATGTCTAATCTAGTGTATGTATAGGGTGATGATGCTGTGTGAAATGGATAGTTCAATAGCCTATGTGTATATATATATTTATTACGGTTGTATATATATATATTATGGTTGTGTATATAAATATGAGTATGGTATATGGTGTTTAGGCCTATATGTGATATGGCCTAGTGCTTGGCTAATTGCCTATGGCCTATAACCAAGGTACATAGCCTAAGTACCCTTGAGTGGTTTGTGTGTATGAAATACACACATGTGCAATATCTTGTAGACTAGTGTATGGTGTGTTCTAGCTAGGACAGACTATTTAGGCTTGTTAGACCTAGTTTGACCAATAGTTGACCTAGGTTTGACTTCTTGGTTGACCAGGGTTGACCAAGAGTTGACTTTGGTCTAGATCGACCTAGATTCATGTAGAACTCATAGTAGTGCATCTTATTACCATTATGGACTTGTTGTGACTTGTGTTGCTCCAACTAGGAGTCAGGTGCCTCATCTCGGATAGTATATTTTACAGCTATTCAGATACCAGGCGAGTACATTCTCTGATTATTTTATATCCTGCTTAGAATTATTTCCTGCAGTAGATTACTTTACTTGTACTGTCACGTTGGTCACACGGATTGGTACTATATGGATCCCTTCTTGAGATGTTATCCTTAGGAAGCATCGGGTACTATATGTTCTGTGCGTTTCACTTACATGACGTATCATATGCTTCATTGGTTCTTTGATCACTTACGACATATACTCTTATGATCGTAGAGTCTTCCTAGAATCCTTATCCCATTTATGGGACTACTATGTATTACCTTCGGGTCTTATCACCTTCGGGGTCTATTACCTTCGGGGTCTATTACCTTCGGGGTCTATCACCTTCGGGGTCTTATCACCTTCGGGGTCTACCACCCTTCGGGGGCTGTCACATAGCATCATATAACATAACTTGGCTGGATCCTTGTGTATTGATTGGGGATACGGAGGAGTATAAATAGCCATGTAAACAATTTTCAAAGTAGAATAGCCATGTACGCCTCTTTAGTATAGCCATGTACAATCAAGCCGTTCACATGTCGACTTTGTGCTCTAAATCACTAGTCTCTGGTAGCTCTTTATTTATAGTAGATAATTCTATTACAGCTCTCTCTCTGTTTACATACAGCATTTCTTTCAGTACCTGTGTCTTACTTTACTGTATGATTATATTTTCTAACCTGCTATGAACTGTTGAGATGTACTGTGCTCGCTCCCGTCCTGACTGGACCTGTTGAAAATTTTACAGAGGATGATGAGGAACCCTGCACCCCTTACCTTGGAGCTTGCCTAGATGACACCCGCGACTTGGACCCCTGGGGAGGTTCAGGCAGCAGCTGAGGATGGCACCCTTGCATAGTGTAGTTAGCTTAGTCTGTTCTCTTTTCATGTTTAGTTGTTGTCTTATTTCCAGAGTTGTATATTTTAGAGATATTGAGACTAGTAGATGTTGAGACTTGTATTTCATTTATGTTGTACCTCAGTTGAGGATTTCTTATCTATTTTATCGTGCTACCTTCTACCTTAGATTGTGATTGAGTTGTACCTCTGTGTTGGCCTCCTTATGGAGAGTATTCATATTATGCTATTTATAGTTCATGACCTAGAACAACGTTCTACCGCTGACACTGCGGCATAGGCTGGGCGTCGTTACATTCTCGTACCCTCACAGTGGGTGCGGGTCGTGACACATTTTTAGTGGTGGCCCATGCAGGTCGAGTTTGTGTAGTGGTATTCGAATTAGAGTATCACTGCAGCCTGCAGTAGGAATTAGGATATTTTTGAGGTACTCAATCATATTAGAAAAAACTCTTAACTGGATTCCTGCCATCTAAATTCCTGTTAAAAATTTTCTTCCTTGGATAACTGTCCCCCTTGAATTATCGATTCTATCTCAGTATTGATTCCTTGTTTGATCTGTCTCCAGGATGGTGATTGAGACACGATCGCATCGCTCTGGCCCAGCAGACGCTGGTGAGAGGCCTACCACCCCTCGCCTGATTGTGGACGTTGGGACCACAGCACCCCCTATTTCTGCTCATATAGGAGTTTCTGCAGCTTTTGGGAGCGCACCTCCACCTGTCCGGAGGTCTTCCCCCGTCATTCCAGATATGTACCAGCAGCAGCTACCTTCAGGAACAGTAGATGCGGCTCAGATGTTTACCCTCTTCCAGCGATTCATGGAGTTTCAGCAACAGATACAGCAGAGCCAGTCTGCTGATATCTGACAGAGCATACAAGATACTCACCAGTTGGTTAGGACGACAGTGGAGCTAGTGGCTTCTCAGCCACAGGGAGGCCAGATGCAGCCGTATCAGCCGAGGACTCCAGACATCCATTCCTTCAAGAAGATGGGACCCCGAGACTTCAAGGGTACAGAGGGCATCATATACGTTGACGATTGGATAGAGCACATCGAGGAGATATTCCGATTGGCACAAATACCGGCAGGATTACAGATCGAGGCAGCCGCCAGCCAGATGCAGGACTTGGCCCGTACCTGGTACCAGACGGACCCGAGGGTTGGTACAGCCGGTCAGACCTGGGCAGCGTTCAAGGAACTATTCAAGGAGAAATTCTTTCCTGATACAGCACTCCGTGCTCTGGAGGCACAGTTCGAGAGTTTGGTTCAAGGGAACCAGACCGTTGAGGAGTATGCTGGAGAGTTCAGCCATTTGAGCAGATTCATCGAGGATCTTACCGAGGTCGGAAAGGCGAGGAGGTTCCGCAGGGGTTTGATCAAGGAGATCAAGTCATATATTAAGAGCGACCGCGATGCCACTTTCGAGCAGATTCTGGTAGGAGCCATGACAGCGGAGGACGATCTTGGGCTGAAGGAGAAGAGGATGCGAGACACTCAGGGAGCTAGTGGCAGTGTAGGCCCGGCCAAGAGGCCCCACCTGCAGATTCAGCAGCAGTATCCGCATCAGATGCCCCACTTGCAGATTCAGCCACAGTTTCAGCAGCAGATGCCACCCCTACAGTTTCAGCAGCAAATGCTACTTCTACAGTTTCAGCAGCAGTACCAGCAGCCGAGGGTCTACTTTCAGCAGCGGCAGTTTCAAGACCATGTACCCTTTCAGCAGGCACAGCAGTCGCAGAGGCAGCAGCAGACCCCGGGACAGCAGCTTGTTATTATTTGCCCTTTTTGCAAGAGACCAGGGCATGGTTGGGGCGAATGCCGAAAGAGGCTGGGCAGATGCTTGCTTTGCGGTGGATCCGATCATCGTCTGAGAGAGTGTCCCGAGTCATCGGGACAGACAGTCCAGGGAGCAGAAGCTAGGGCCCCGATAGGCCAGCAGAGGGGATCACCCTTACCGACTCAGCAACAGAGGTACATGCAGCATCAGCAGCAGGCCAGGGGAGGCCAGCAAGGACGAGCTTTCGCCAGGACAGTCGAGGATGCTCAGGCCGTTGGAGATCTAGTTACAGGTTCCGTTCTTTTGAATCAAATTCTGCAATTGCCTCTTATAACTGCCTTGAAATTTTGATTCCTTCTGTTCCTTTTTGATTTATCAATTTTGTCCTGTTGTCCTTGTGTTATGTTTGATTTTCTTTTGAGATGAATCATATGGGCTAGGTCACACAGTTATAGAATCTAGAATCTTCGATAGTCGTGTTAGCTGGCATAGTGAGGACATATAGTCAGATTTAGGACGTATTTCTCGGGTGTGGAAATTTAAGGTTTTCGCTGCCAAGCATGCGGCAATGTGAAAATTTTAAATACCATGATTCTAGAGGTATGTGCCTTAGTCGAGGACTCTGTGATTATCGTAGCCTTGCTCACTAGCATGAAGAAGATTCTGAGTATCATAATTTTGGACAGACGCATATGATTATCTGACGGTATGTTTGAGACTTTGTTTGTGGGGTGTTTGACCTAGAAGGACTGCTACCATCTTAATTTCGAGGACGAAATTTTTATAAGGTGGGTAGGATTGTAACACCCAGTTTTTCAGATAAGGGTAATTTTGAAATTTTGTAATTATAATTATTATTTAATGATATTTATTCATATTATGATTTTTAGTGATTTTAATTATTTTTAAACT
Organism: Iris pallida; assembly: GCA_029216955.1. Taxonomy (NCBI): domain Eukaryota; kingdom Viridiplantae; phylum Streptophyta; class Magnoliopsida; order Asparagales; family Iridaceae; genus Iris; species Iris pallida. Next base: position 6,342,272 of record JANAVB010000999.1, on the reverse strand, counting down.
ATTTAAATTCATGACTTGTGATTCTTGGTGTTTTGCCAGTGAACAATAGAGACTGCCTACCCTAGAGCCTAGCCATGTGATTAGGGTATTTTTGACATTTTTAGGGTTATTTGGATTTATTATAATTTATTTGAATTTATTGGAATTTTTAGAATTTATTTTGGAATTGTTTGAATGAGGGTTGACTAGGTTGACTTTGACTAGCAATGACCTTGGTAGGCTAACCTAGAAGCTAACCCTAGTTGTGTTTGGACTTGGTTAGGTCATGTAACCCTAGTTAGACTAGAGTTGACCTATGGTATGGTTATTTGACTTAAGTTAGATTTAAGTCATAAGCCATGACTTGTGATTAAAACGTAAATCAATAACTAGCCCTAAAGCCCATAGGCCCACACCATGTACCCAAACCCCCACCCTAATCAGCCTATCGCAGCCAACCTAGGGTTTCCCACCCTATTTAATGCCTCTTCCATTGTTTCTTGCCTCTTTTATTAATTTCTCCAAGTTTTGAAGAAAGAGGTTTGTCCATTCTTCCCCAACCCATAGATTATTCATTTTAATTCCTTTTTCACTCTAGTCTTTTGCATTAGTTCCTAATCCAGCTCTATTTCATGTCCATGGAGAGAAATCTCAGGTTTGGACCAATTTGGAGCACTTGGCCATCAAGAAGAAACCCCCATTTTGGAGCTTTTTATTGGAATTTCAACATATAGGTAACTTCCTATTCCTTCCATAGAAATTCATTTTCTTTGCATAATTAGGAAGCCCTAGGTACCCTCTCTCTGTTGGTATAGGCATTGTTAGGGTTCGTGTCCAACACGTGTCCATATCGGACACGTATCATGAATAGTGTGCTTGTGTTTGATGAAATGCCTATGAGAAATTTATTGCTGATTTTTCTGGAACCAATTGCATGGATCGACAGATCTATATATGTACATCATGTTTCGTATGGACTGAGCACAAGTTTGAGTCGTGTCCATGTCCAAAACGGACACGAACACACCCGCAGCAGCCTTCGGGCAGTGCCCTGCTGCTCGGGGGGCTTTCCTCCTTGCACGCGCCACGTGGCGGGCTACCACTTGGCTTGGGGGTGGGGGCACACACTGACGTACCACCCATCGAGTTTGACACGGCCTTGTGTCGTGTCAAGGGAGCACGGACAAGTGCACTGGTTATACACTACACAGTTACAACCGAGAAATCGACACTGATACACACTGTTTTCTCTTGACACGACACTTGTGGACACAATACAGGGTGACACACGTGTAGCCTTATGCTAGGCGTACACGTGGACGTGACCACGTGGCATGAAGTGTCACGTGTCGTGTCCACGAGGCGACTGCATCGCGGCACGATGCAGTATGTGCGCAGTCACTGTGTCTGTACCTATTTTTTGTGTGTTTATATTGATTGGACACGTCGTGTCCCACTTTGGGGACACGACACACTCTGTGAGGCATGTGCACATGTAGCCAATGGTTTACCAACCATTAGTTTCGAATTGTTGTGTGAATTTCGGGTTTGGTTTGGGTTTTTCCCCAACTTCTGATACTTACTGTTCTTCTTCTTTTTTTAGAGTTTAAATTCAATTTTGTTTGTGAATCTTTACTGCTTTTCTAAGATTTAATTTCCATGTTACTCCCTAAACTTTGTGTTAGGCATTGTTTGGTTGGTTCATGATAGTTTAAGATTTCATTGAGGAATGGTTTTCGAAATAGGATGAATGGATTTAAATTATGTTGGACATGTGAGTTAACTGTTGCCTCAAATCTGGAATTGAATTCCATTCTAAACTAATGTGAATGTTAAATTAGCCATGTCATTCCGTTTCTTTGGGTTAGCTAACTGCCATGTTTCTTTTACTGTTATTGCAATAATTCATCTGTTTTACTAAGTTCCTGAACTCTCATATGCCACACACACCCTGTCATTTTCCTACACACTCTTCACAAGTGTCACTCCACATTGCAACAACTGAGACACACCCACTGGTTTCCTATTACACACACAACCTGAAAACTATCACACTCTCACACAAACCTGGGACACCCTCACCTAGGTAGACACTGCCATGAAAATCTGAGACTGACACACACTGGACACTGATTTTCATTTCCTGAGATTTTTTAACCAATGTTAAACTGAGATTGGAAACTAAAACTGAGAATTACACATGTTTAGAACTGATCATTGAGTATTATATGAACCATTGATTGGGTATTTTACTTTGTCTTCATATTCGAGAAAAGGTTGGACTGATATGTCAACACACACCACCACCACCATTTCCTGAACTTTGAATCCACATATTTCTTGAAGTTTAATTCCTGTTTTCTTTAAAAACTGATTTGAAGTTGATTCACATTGATTACTTGTTTTGGGATAATTAGTTAATTGATTTCAATATTGATTCATTGACTTCATTCCTTAACTGAGATTGCATTTCCTGCCATGTTAAGGAATCTGAGAAATGAAGTTGGGGAGAACTTGTTAACTGTTTTACTGTGTGCCATAGGACTGTTATCTGGTTTTATTTGGGGGGGTTGTATCCATGTGTTAAAATCTGATATTAGCTCACTGTTTTTTTTCAGTTATATACACAACTAAATTGGGTTCCTTCCTGATATTCTAAATATTGATTTCATTCCTTTAACTGATTGAAGTTTAGATTTGTAATGAAATGTGATGGAGGATTGCTCATCTGGTAAACTGTCAATGCATTGGACAGTTTTCCAAGATTAATCTCAGATTTTCTGAGATTGCACACTACATGATTTGGTTTTCTGTCAAGTTCATGTGGGGTTGTTCACTGATTTTAGTTGCTCATGACACCACATCCTCACATCCTCACTCTCTAGTCTAGCACAACACTCTCATACCCCCACAACACTCACACATTGACCCTCCCATGAACACTCATGTCATTCACACACATTACACTCTCTCACACACCTATTCTAGTTATTCCCTGTCACACACACGCACACATATGCCTAGTACCCTCTCTATCTCTATATGTGTATATATGTATATATACCTAATGTCTAATCTAGTGTATGTATAGGGTGATGATGGTGTGTGAAATGGATAGTTCAATAGCCTATGTGTATATATATATATATATATATATATATATATATATATATATATATATATATATATATATATATATATATATATATATATATATATATATATATATATATATATATATATATATATATATATATATATATATATATATATATTATGGTTGTGTATATAAATATGAGTATGGTATATGGTGTTTAGGCCTATATGTGATATGGCCTAGTGCTTGGCTAATTGCCTATGGCCTATAACCAAGGTACATAGCCTAAGTACCCTTGGGTGGTTTGTGTGTATGAAATACACACATGTGTAATATCCTGTAGACTAGGGTGTGTTCTAGCTAGGACAGACTATTTAGGCTTGTTAGACCTAGTTTGACCAATAGTTGACCTAGGTTTGACTTCTTGGTTGACCAGGGTTAACCAAGAGTTGACTTTGGTCTAGATCGACCTAGATTCATGTAGAACTCATAGTAGTGCATCTTATTACCATTCTGGACTTGTTGTGACTTGTGTTGCTCTAACTAGGAGTCAGGTGCCTCATCTCGGACAGTACATTTTCACAGCTATTCAGATACCAGGCGAGTACATTCTCTGATCATTTCATATCCTGCTTAGAATTATTTCCTGCAGTAGATTACTTTACTTGTACTGTCACGTTGGTCACACGGATTGGTACTATATGGATCCCTTCTTGAGATGTTATCCTTAGGAAGCATCGGGTACTACATGTTCTGTGTGTTTCACTTACATGACGTATCATATGCTTCATTGGTTCTTTGATCACTTACGACATATACTCTTATGATCGTAGAGTCTTCCTAGAATCCTTATCCCATTTATGGGACTACTATGTATTACCTTCGGGGTCTTATCACCTTCGGGGTCTATTACCTTCGGGGTCTATTACCTTCGGGGTCTATCACCTTCCGGGTCTTATCACCTTCGGGGTCTACCACCCTTCGGGGGCTGTTAAATAGCATCATATAACATAACTTGGTTGGATCCTTGTGTATTGATTGGGGGTACGGGGGAGTATAAATAGCCATGTGAACAATTTCCAAAGTAGAATAGCCATGCACGCCTCTTTAGTATAGCCATGTACAATCAAGCCGTTCACATGTCGACTTTGTGCTCTAAATCACTTGTCTCTGGTAGCTCTTTATTTATAGTAGATAATTCTATTACAGCTCTCTCTCTGTTTACATACAACATTTCTTTCAGTACCTGTATCTTACTTTACTGCATGATTATATTTCTAACCTGCTTTGAACTGTTGAGATGTACTGTGCTCGCTCCCGTCCTGACTGGACCTGTTAAAATTTTTACAGAGGATGATGAGGAACCCTGCACCCCTTACCTTGGAGCTTGCCTAGATGACACCCGCGACCTGGACCCCTGGGGAGGTTCAGGCAGCTGCTGAGGATGGCATCCTTGCATAGTGTAGTTAGCTTAGTCTGTTCTCTTTTCATGTTTAGTTGTTGTCTTATTTCCCGAGTTGTATATTTTAGAGATATTGTTACTAGTAGATGTTGAGACTTGTATTTCATTTATGTTGTACCTCAGTTGAGGATTTCTTATCTATTTCATCGTGCTACCTTTTACCTTAGATTGTGATTGAGTTGTACCTCTGTGTTGGCCTCCTTATGGAGAGTATTCATATTATGCTATTTATAGTTCATGACCTAGAACAACGTTCTACCGCTGACACTACGGCGTAGGCTGGGCGTCGTTACATTCTCGTACCCTCACAGTGGGTGCGGGTCGTGACATTCTGTCTCACAAGCCCCAACATAAAATCAACCCTTATATAACTACCATCAAAATTTTATCCTTCCGTCATAAAGATTTGACCTTGCCATGATCACCACAGGCTAAATTCTAATTTTCTAAAATATTTCCCATGAAACATACCCCTCTTATTTAGGAATCAACACTTATTCATTTAATCAATTTCCAAATTCTTTCACCTCGTTCTAAATTTGATCCGAAAATTCTAAATCCAGTTTATAAAATCCTTGAACTTGTTTAAATCGAGTCTCGTATTTACTCAACTCCAATACCACTATGTCATACAAAATTTATTCTTATTTATAAATCAACCTTCATATTTCTTCAACGTTCACCTTCAAATATTATCCTTTTGAATTCTATAATTTTCTCCAATCATCAAAAATAATTCCTATAACTTAAAATCCTTGTGTTCTCTCTGTCTCCAGTCACCCTCTTACAATATCTAGTTCAATTTCGTATAATCATTGAATACAATTAAATTCTCTTTCCATTACTGAATTTCTACATAACCTTAGAGTAGAAGTTCCCAAGAATCAATAACCAAGATTTTCAAAGTTCTCAAAACTAGGTTGACCCTGAATATCCTCATTAGTTTTTGAAATACATCCATGAATTACTCATAACCAAAAAATTTTGCGATTGTTTCTAAATTGATAACATTTATCTCTCGATTCCATTCTAAACCTTTACCACATCTCCATCTCAAAATTTTCATATTTGACATCCAACATTTTGATTCCTACAAAATCATCATATGATAACCAATTACGTCATTTTTGAACTAGATGATTTACGTCACTTCCTCAATATTTCTTAGGTAAATGATATGAAGATTCAAGGGTTTCAAAGTATAGCTGACAGAATTAGATACGAGACAGCGAATTGATGTAATCAGGACAGTTATATAAGACAAAGAATGATGGTAATAAAATATTGGCAGGAAGAGAAATGATAATAGAATCTGTTCTGCTTATATGTTTAAAAGAAGGAACCATTTTGAAACCAGAACTATAATATCAAATCCAAAATAAGGACTAGCAAAATTCATCGATTCATTGTATTATGAAGAAATTCATAGCAAAAGTTACACAAAGGTTTATAATAACAGCTAAAGTTACTCCTACCCCTACTCCAAAGTTAAATAATGAGAAGCAAAATAAAAACAACCAATAATTCTTTTTCTGAAAGACTGAACAAAAGTAGAGAAAACATGTTCAAATGTTTTTAAGGTACAATCTGATAATCATAAGCGTCTATCCAAAATCATGGTACTCTAAATCCTCGTCATACTAGTAAGCAAGGCTACGATAATCACAGAGTTCTCGACTAAGGCACGTACCTCTAGAATCATGGTATTTAAAAAATTTTGCGATGCCGCTAGCTTGGCTACGAAAACCTTAAATTCCCACACCCGAGAAATATCCAAAATCAGACTATATGTCCTCACCATACTGGCTAATGTGACTGTAGAACACTAGATTCCATAACTGAGATGACCTGGCCCAATAATTTCATCTTGACAAAAGTTTAAATCAACAATGGATACCAAAATCAAATTCATTAACAAACCAAGAAAGGTAAATATAAACTGTTAAAATCAAATTTGAGATATTGTATAATGAGATTCTCAAGGGTCATCCCAGGACTCTCTCAAGGAATCCTAACTATGATTGAGTACCTTCAAAAATATATCTTAATCCTACTGCAGGCGTAGTGATACTCTAGTTCGAATACTACTACACAAACTCGACTTGCATGGGCCACCACTAAAAACGTGTCACGACCCGCACCCTAGAGTAAAGGCACGAGACGTGGGTACGTCCAGCCTACGCCGCAGTGTCGACGGTAGAACGATGTCCTAGGTCAAACATCTAACAATATAAGGTACATGTACAATATACACTCTGAATGGAGGTGACATAACAGAATACAGTTTCAATCACATCTAAGGTAGAATACGATTAAAATAGATAATAAAACTGAAATCCACAAAGATACAACAGATAGAAGTCTAAGTGTCTAAGATATCACAAATCCAGAAAGCATCTCAAATCTCAAATACAGTAATCCATAAAGTAAATACAACTTAAGACAACTAAAAATAAAATAAAAAAACTCCAGCTATCTACTCCACCTCTACTGTGTCTCTTTTAGGCTAGCAGGTAACCTCCAAGCTATCTGTAAAATTATCAACAGGTCCAGTCAGGACG
>JANAVB010000999.1:6327673-6330173 GCA_029216955.1 Iris pallida | reverse complement strand
CAGAAAATCATTTTAGAAAAATCTTTTGGTAATACTACTTTATTATAGAAACATTTTAGGCTACCAATCCACTTAAATACGATTTAGTTTTAACAATAATACATATCAACTACAAAGTGTTCTTCTAAAATTTTTGCTAATATACATATGTAGATTTATTAATCATTACAAAATACTACATTCCTACAAGAAACAGTTTTAAAATATAATCACGTATATACATATATTTAACTAATAATTCTCTAATTATAATTTAATAAATTAATCATAATATTAATAATACTAGTAACATATTACAATAATACTTTTAATAATAATATACATTATATAAACTAATATACATTACATATAACTAATACATATTATATATATAACTAATATATTACATATAAACTAATATATATTATATATATAACTAATATATTATATATAATAAAGGGGCTGATCCCCAAATTTTCAGAAGAACGAATGGAGAAGGGGCTCACCGCTGGGGATTTCTCGGCCAGGGGCTCCGGTGGAGGGGATCCGTCTAGGGCGCGCCAGAGAGAGGACAGCGGCAGGAGCAGAGTCGCCGGCGGGAGGAACTTGCGGACGGCGGGTCTGCGCGTCCAAGTGCCGGCGTCGGAAAAGGCGGAGGCAGTGGCCATGGGATTCTGGACGGCGACGGGCTCTGGGTCGGCGGATGGAGGGTGTCTCGGCGAACGCCGGAGGAGATAGAAGACGTTGGACGGTGGGGGAGTATGGGTCTCGCACTTGGAGCGAGCGGGGAGGACGCGCGGTTGGGGCCAAGTACGACGACGGACGGTAAGGGTCTCTCTCCTCCTATTTCTTTGTGATGGGTGGGTGGGGATGATGAACGGTGGCTGCGGCTGTCGTTGATGGTCAAAATGTTGGATGTCGGGATGGTGGTTTTGATGGTGACATCGGCGGTGGTTGTGTCAGAGGTTGGGATGGCTGTGGTGTTTTTGACAGTGGCGGTGGTGGCCTTAGGTGTTATGTGGGCTGGGGATGTCGGCCACAGGGTGGCGGTGGTGGTGTGAATGGTGGTGGCAGTAGGATGTTGGTGGCCGATCCATATGCTGGACAGAGAATGGTCGGGATGACGACGGTGGTGGAGGTCTGGAGGAGGTGGGTCGATGGGGAAGTTGTTGGTGATGGTGGTACGTTCCTGTTCAGTTGGCAGGAGTGGACTGCTGGTGGTGGTGACGGGAGTGGTCGGGTGTAGGCAACAAGGGTCGACTATGATAATTTCTAGGGATGTGTAAGAATTTAGGGTTTTGAAAGTTGCCTATTTATAGGGAAGTGGAATAAAACCCTAAAATGTAATATAATAAAAATTAGGGATTTAGTGAAAATGCTAACTACTAACCCTAACTGCTAACCCTACCATTATCACCATCCACTGATTAATTAGCACTAATAATTATTAGCTATAAATTAATTAATAATAACTATTTAACACTAATTTAACAAATGGATGGTGATATACGCATACATTTATGTATTCATTTATATAACTCTTTATATATTTATAAATAACCTCTATGCTTACCTACCACTAAAACAATAAATATTCACAAAAATATCCTACTAATAATATATTCATAATATAGTGTCTTATTTATAGAAATATATACACATATCATTATATAAAATAATTAATAAATATAATCGTATCAATTAATAACAATAAAATAATATTAATGATAATAAAAATTCTAATAACAATTAAAATAGCCGAAAAGTCGTTCTGATGGATATAACATGCACACTACTTATCTAGCTCCAGAACATCATACAAGTTTTGTAAAACACTATTTAAGAATATAATATCTATAATCTACCTATAACAAATATTTAGAAAATTTTGCCAATTCCTAAAAATATATACAGAATATTTGTATTTATCAAACATGTTTACAAGGCCGTATTGGTCCCACTACATGCCTACATGGCTTGGATTTGATTTGGGCCCAATCTGGACAGGTTCGGTACAACCGAATTCCCTAAAACTCAATAATATATTAAGTAATAAATAAATTTCTAACAGGTTAAGTCGTAACTTGGCCTTTTTCCTAGTTAGGACACTCCTATGGCTTTGCATTTCTCTACCATGGCTAAACACTAGTTAAAGCACGCTACTCTGCCCTATTTGTGCCATGATTCCTAGCCGTCTTGTACTTCAAAACTCCATTATGGCTAACGTCATCTACCGTAATAATTAACTAAATATTATTTATAAAAATCTAAAATCACCATTTAAATCAAATAAATAAATAATAAAAAAATATTTCAAAACAAATTTCGGGAAGGAAGCTACAAATTGGTTCTCTCTTTTGACTAAAGATGATATTATTCGTCCTTTGACGATTTTGTAGCCTTAGATGCATTGAGCAAGGGAGAGAAATCCTTATTCGATTTACCCCTAGATCTTGTAGCTATCTATTTTATGATATAAGTGCTTGGAACTAGATACACATATTTTGAGGGGAGAAAATTA
>JANAVB010000999.1:6318066-6327660 GCA_029216955.1 Iris pallida | reverse complement strand
ATATTAAGAGCGACCGCGATGCCACTTTCGAGCAGATTCTGGTAGGAGCCATGACAGCGGAGGACGATTTGGGCTGAAGGAGAAGAGGATGCGAGACACTCAGGGAGCTAGTGGCAGTGTAGGCCGGCCAAGAGGCCCCACCTGCAGATTCAGCAGCAGTATCCGCATCAGATGCCCCACTTGCAGATTCAGCCACAGTTTCAGCAGCAGATGCCACCCCTACAGTTTCAGCAGCAAATGCTACTTCTACAGTTTCAGCAGCAGTACCAGCAGCCGAGGGTCTACTTTCAGCAGCGGCAGTTTCAAGACCATGTACCCTTTCAGCAGGCACAGCAGTCGCAGAGGCAGCAGCAGACCCCGGACAGCAGCTTGTTATTATTTGCCCTTTTTGCAAGAGACCAGGGCATGGTTGGGGCGAATGCCGAAAGAGGCTGGGCAGATGTGCTTTGCGGTGGATCCGATCATCGTCTGAGAGAGTGTCCCGAGTCATCGGGACAGACAGTCCAGGGAGCAGAAGCTAGGGCCCCGATAGGCCAGCAGAGGGGATCACCCTTACCGACTCAGCAACAGAGGTACATGCAGCATCAGCAGCAGGCCAGGGGAGGCCAGCAAGGACGAGCTTTCGCCAGGACAGTCGAGGATGCTCAGGCCGTTGGAGATCTAGTTACAGGTTCCGTTCTTTTGAATCAAATTCTGCAATTGCCTCTTATAACTGCCTTGAAATTTTGATTCCTTCTGTTCCTTTTTGATTTATCAATTTTGTCCTGTTGTCCTTGGTTATGTTTGATTTCTTTTGAGATGAATCATATGGGCTAGGTCACACAGTTATAGAATCTAGAATCTTCGATAGTCGTGTTAGCTGGCATAGTGAGGACATATAGTCAGATTTAGGACGTATTTCTCGGGTGTGGAAATTTAAGGTTTTCGCTGCCAAGCATGCGGCAATGTGAAAATTTTAAATACCATGATTCTAGAGGTATGTGCCTTAGTCGAGGACTCTGTGATTATCGTAGCCTTGCTCACTAGCATGAAGAAGATTCTGAGTATCATAATTTTGGACAGACGCATATGATTATCTGACGGTATGTTTGAGACTTTGTTTGTGGGGTGTTTGACCTAGAAGGACTGCTACCATCTTAATTTCGAGGACGAAATTTTTATAAGGTGGGTAGGTGTAACACCCAGTTTTTCAGATAAGGGTAATTTTGAAATTTTGTAATTATAATTATTATTTAATGATATTTATTCATATTATGATTTTTAGTGTTTAATATTTTAAACTATTTAAATTCATGACTTGTGATTCTTGGTGTTTTGCCAGTGAACAATAGAGACTGCCTACCCTAGAGCCTAGCCATGTGATTAGGGTATTTTTGACATTTTTAGGGTTATTTGGATTTATTATAATTTATTTGAATTTATTGGAATTTTTAGAATTTATTTTGGAATTGTTTGAATGAGGGTTGACTAGGTTGACTTTGACTAGCAATGACCTTGGTAGGCTAACCTAGAAGCTAACCCTAGTTGGTTTGGACTTGGTTAGGTCATGTAACCCTAGTTAGACTAGAGTTGACCTATGGTATGGTTATTTGACTTAATTAAGATTTAAGTCTAAGCCATGACTTGTGATTAAAACGTAAATCAATAACTAGCCCTAAAGCCCATAGGCCCACACCATGTACCCAAACCCCCACCCTAATCAGCCTATCGCAGCCAACCTAGGGTTTCCCACCCTATTTAATGCCTCTTCCATTGTTTCTTGCCTCTTTTATTAATTTCTCCAAGTTTGAAGAAAGAGGTTTGTCCATTCTTCCCCAACCCATAGATTATTCATTTTAATTCCTTTTTCACTCTAGTCTTTTGCATTAGTTCCTAATCCAGCTCTATTTCATGTCCATGGAGAGAAATCTCAGGTTTGGACCAATTTGGAGCACTTGGCCATCAAGAAGAAACCCCCATTTTGGAGCTTTTTATTGGAATTTCAACATATAGGTAACTTCCTATTCCTTCCATAGAAATTCATTTTCTTTGCATAATTAGGAAGCCCTAGGTACCCTCTCTCTGTTGGTATAGGCATGTTAGGGTTCGTGTCCAACACGTGTCCATATCGGACACGTATCATGAATAGTGTGCTTGTGTTTGATGAAATGCCTATGAGAAATTTATTGCTGATTTTTCTGGAACCAATTGCATGGATCGACAGATCTATATGTACATCATGTTTCGTATGGACTGAGCACAAGTTTGAGTCGTGTCCATGTCCAAAACGGACACGAACACACCCGCAGCAGCCTTCGGGCAGTGCCCTGCTGCTCGGGGGGCTTTCCTCCTTGCACGCGCCACGTGGCGGGCTACCACTTGGCTTGGGGGTGGGGGCACACACTGACGTACCACCCATCGAGTTTGACACGGCCTTGTGTCGTGTCAAGGGAGCACGGACAAGTGCACTGGTTATACACTACACAGTTACAACCGAGAAATCGACACTGATACACACTTTTCTCTTGACACGACACTTGTGGACACAATACAGGGTGACACACGTGTAGCCTTATGCTAGGCGTACACGTGGACGTGACCACGTGGCATGAAGTGTCACGTGTCGTGTCCACGAGGCGACTGCATCGCGGCACGATGCAGTATGTGCGCAGTCACTGTGTCTGTACCTATTTTTTGTGGTTTATATTGATTGGACACGTCGTGTCCCACTTTGGGGACACGACACACTCTGTGAGGCATGTGCACATGTAGCCAATGGTTTACCAACCATTAGTTTCGAATTGTTGTGTGAATTTCGGGTTTGGTTTGGGTTTTTCCCCAACTTCTGATACTTACTGTCTTCTCTTTTTTTAGAGTTTAAATTCAATTTGTTTGTGAATCTTTACTGCTTTTCTAAGATTTAATTTCCATGTTACTCCCTAAACTTTGTGTTAGGCATTGTTTGGTTGTTCATGATAGTTTAAGATTTCATTGAGGAATGGTTTTCGAAATAGGATGAATGGATTTAAATTATGTTGGACATGTGAGTTAACTGTTGCCTCAAATCTGGAATTGAATTCCATTCTAAACTAATGTGAATGTTAAATTAGCCATGTCATTCCGTTTCTTTGGGTTAGCTAACTGCCATGTTTTTACTGTTATTGCAATAATTCATCGTTTTACTAAGTTCCTGAACTCTCATATGCCACACACACCTGTCATTTTCCTACACACTCTTCACAAGTGTCACTCCACATTGCAACAACTGAGACACACCCACTGGTTTCCTATTACACACACAACCTGAAAACTATCACACTCTCACACAAACCTGGGACCCTCACCTAGGTAGACACTGCCATGAAAATCTGAGACTGACACAACTGGACACTGATTTTCATTTCCTGAGATTTTTTAACCAATGTTAAACTGAGATTGGAAACTAAAACTGAGAATTACACATTTAGAACTGATCATTGAGTATTATATGAACCATTGATTGGGTATTTTACTTTGTCTTCATATTCGAGAAAAGGTTGGACTGATATGTCAACACACACCACCACCACCATTTCCTGAACTTTGAATCCACATATTTCTTGAAGTTTAATTCCTGTTTTCTTTAAAAACTGATTTGAAGTTGATTCACATTGATTACTTGTTTTGGGATAATTAGTTAATTGATTTCAATATTGATTCATTGACTTCATTCCTTAACTGAGATTGCATTTCCTGCCATGTTAAGGAATCTGAGAAATGAAGTTGGGGAGAACTTGTTAACTGTTTTACTGTGTGCCATAGGACTGTTATCTGGTTTTATTTGGGGGGGTTGTATCCATGTGTAAAATCTGATATTAGCTCACTGTTTTTTTTCAGTTATATACACAACTAAATTGGGTTCCTTCCTGATATTCTAAATATTGATTTCATTCCTTTAACTGATTGAAGTTTAGATTTGTAATGAAATGTGATGGAGGATTGCTCATCTGGTAAACTGTCAATGCATTGGACAGTTTTCCAAGATTAATCTCAGATTTTCTGAGATTGCACACTACATGATTTGGTTTTCTGTCAGTTCATGTGGGGTTGTTCATGATTTTAGTTGCTCATGACACCACATCCTCACATCCTCATCTCTGTCTAGCACAACACTCTCATACCCCCACAAACTCCACATTGACCCTCCCATGAAACTCATGTCATTCACACACATTACACTCTCTCACACACCTATTCTAGTTATTCCCTGTCACACACACGCACATATGCCTAGTACCCTCTCTATCTTATATGTGTATATATATGTATATATACCTAATGTCTAATCTAGTGTATGTATAGGGTGATGGGTGTGTGAAATGGATAGTTCAATAGCCTATGTGTAATATATATATATATATATAGATATATATATATATATATATATATATATATATATATTATATATTATATATATATATATATATATATTAATATATATCTATATATATATATATTATAATATATATATATATATATGGTTGTGATATAAATATGAGTATGGTATATGGTGTTTAGGCCTATATGTGATATGGCCTAGTGCTTGGCTAATTGCCTATGGCCTATAACCAAGGTACATAGCCTAAGTACCCTTGGGTGGTTTGTGTGTATGAAATACACACATGTGTAATATCCTGTAGACTAGGGTGTGTTCTAGCTAGGACAGACTTTGGCTTGTTAGACCTAGTTTGACCAATAGTTGACCTAGGTTTGACTTCTTGGTTGACCAGGGTTAACCAAGAGTTGACTTTGGTCTAGATCGACCTAGATTCATGTAGAACTCATAGTAGTGCATCTTATTACCATTCTGGACTTGTTGTGACTTGTGTTGCTCTAACTAGGAGTCAGGTGCCTCATCTCGGACAGTACATTTTCACAGCTATTCAGATACCAGGCGAGTACATTCTCTGATCATTTCATATCCTGCTTAGAATTATTTCCTGCAGTAGATTACTTTACTTGTACTGTCACGTTGGTCACACGGATTGGTACTATATGGATCCCTTCTTGAGATGTTATCCTTAGGAAGCATCGGGTACTACATGTTCTGTGTGTTTCACTTACATGACGTATCATATGCTTCATTGGTTCTTTGATCACTTACGACATATACTCTTATGATCGTAGAGTCTTCCTAGAATCCTTATCCCATTTATGGGACTACTATGTATTACCTTCGGGGTCTTATCACCTTCGGGGTCTATTACCTTCGGGGTCTATTACCTTCGGGGTCTATCACCTTCCGGGTCTTATCACCTTCGGGGTCTACCACCCTTCGGGGGCTGTTAAATAGCATCATATAACATAACTTGGTTGGATCCTTGTGTATTGATTGGGGGTACGGGGGAGTATAAATAGCCATGTGAACAATTTTCCAAAGTAGAATAGCCATGCACGCCTCTTTAGTATAGCCATGTACAATCAAGCCGTTCACATGTCGACTTTGTGCTCTAAATCACTTGTCTCTGGTAGCTCTTTATTTATAGTAGATAATTCTATTACAGCTCTCTCTCTGTTTACATACAACATTTCTTTCAGTACCTGTATCTTACTTTACTGCATGATTATATTTTCTAACCTGCTTTGAACTGTTGAGATGTACTGTGCTCGCTCCCGTCCTGACTGGACCTGTTAAAATTTTTACAGAGGATGATGAGGAACCCTGCACCCCTTACCTTGGAGCTTGCCTAGATGACACCCGCGACCTGGACCCCTGGGGAGGTTCAGGCAGCTGCTGAGGATGGCATCCTTGCATAGTGTAGTTAGCTTAGTCTGTTCTCTTTTCATGTTTAGTTGTTGTCTTATTTCCCGAGTTGTATATTTTAGAGATATTGTTACTAGTAGATGTTGAGACTTGTATTTCATTTATGTTGTACCTCAGTTGAGGATTTCTTATCTATTTCATCGTGCTACCTTTTACCTTAGATTGTGATTGAGTTGTACCTCTGTGTTGGCCTCCTTATGGAGAGTATTCATATTATGCTATTTATAGTTCATGACCTAGAACAACGTTCTACCGCTGACACTACGGCGTAGGCTGGGCGTCGTTACATTCTCGTACCCTCACAGTGGGTGCGGGTCGTGACATTCTGTCTCACAAGCCCCAACATAAAATCAACCCTTATATAACTACCATCAAAATTTTATCCTTCCGTCATAAAGATTTGACCTTGCCATGATCACCACAGGCTAAATTCTAATTTTCTAAAATATTTCCCATGAAACATACCCCTCTTATTTAGGAATCAACACTTATTCATTTAATCAATTTCCAAATTCTTTCACCTCGTTCTAAATTTGATCCGAAAATTCTAAATCCAGTTTTAAAATCCTTGAACTTGTTTAAATCGAGTCTCGTATTTACTCAACTCCAATACCACTATGTCATACAAATTTATTTTATTTATAAATCAACCTTCATATTTCTTCAACGTTCACCTTCAAATATTATCCTTTTGAATTCTATAATTTTCTCCAATCATCAAAATAATTCCTATAACTTAAAATCCTTGTGTTCTCTCTGTCTCCAGCACCTCTTACAATATCTAGTTCAATTTCGTATAATCATTGAATACAATTAAATTCTCTTTCCATTACTGAATTTCTACATAACCTTAGAGTAGAAGTTCCCAAGAATCAATAACCAAGATTTTCAAAGTTCTCAAAACTAGGTTGACCCTGAATATCCTCATTAGTTTTTGAAATACATCCATGAATTACTCATAACCAAAAAATTTTGCGATTGTTTCTAAATTGATAACATTTATCTCTCGATTCCATTCTAAACCTTTACCACATCTCCATCTCAAAATTTTCATATTTGACATCCAACATTTTGATTCCTACAAAATCATCATATGATAACCAATTACGTCATTTTGAACTAGATGATTTACGTCACTTCCTCAATATTTCTTAGGTAAATGATATGAAGATTCAAGGGTTTCAAAGTATAGCTGACAGAATTAGATACGAGACAGCGAATTGATGTAATCAGGACAGTTATATAAGACAAAGAATGATGGTAATAAATATTGGCAGGAAGAGAAATGATAATAGAATCTGTTCTGCTTATATGTTTAAAAGAAGGAACCATTTGAAACCAGAACTATAATATCAAATCCAAATAAGGACTAGCAAAATTCATCGATTCATTGTATTATGAAGAAATTCATAGCAAAAGTTACACAAAGGTTTATAATAACAGCTAAAGTTACTCCTACCCCTACTCCAAAGTTAAATAATGAGAAGCAAAATAAAAACAACCAATAATTCTTTTTCTGAAAGACTGAACAAAAGTAGAGAAAACATGTTCAAATGTTTTTAAGGTACAATCTGATAATCATAAGCGTCTATCCAAAATCATGGTACTCTAAATCCTCGTCATACTAGTAAGCAAGGCTACGATAATCACAGAGTTCTCGACTAAGGCACGTACCTCTAGAATCATGGTATTTAAAAAATTTTGCGATGCCGCTAGCTTGGCTACGAAAACCTTAAATTCCCACACCCGAGAAATATATCCAAAATCAGACTATATGTCCTCACCATACTGGCTAATGTGACTGTAGAACACTAGATTCCATAACTGAGATGACCTGGCCCATATAATTTCATCTTGACAAAAGTTTAAATCAACAATGGATACCAAAATCAAATTCATTAACAAACCAAGAAAGGTAAATATAAACTGTTAAAATCAAATTTTGAGATATTGTATAATGAGATTCTCAAGGGTCATCCCAGGACTCTCTCAAGGAATCCTAACTATGATTGAGTACCTTCAAAAATATATCTTAATCCTACTGCAGGCGTAGTGATACTCTAGTTCGAATACTACTACACAAACTCGACTTGCATGGGCCACCACTAAAAACGTGTCACGACCCGCACCCTAGAGTAAAGGCACGAGACGTGGGTACGTCCAGCCTACGCCGCAGTGTCGACGGTAGAACGATGTCCTAGGTCAAACATCTAACAATATATAAGGTACATGTACAATATATACACTCTGAATGGAGGTGACATAACAGAATACAGTTTCAATCACATCTAAGGTAGAATACGATTAAAATAGATAAATAAAACTGAAATCCACAAAGAGATACAACAGATAGAAGTCTAAGTGTCTAAGATATCACAAATCCAGAAAGCATCTCAAATCTCAAATACAGTAATCCATAAAGTAAATACAACTTAAGACAACTAAAAATAAAATAAAAAAACTCCAGCTATCTACTCCAACCTCTACTGTGTCTCTTTTAGGCTAGCAGGTAACCTCCAAGCTATCTGTAAAATTATCAACAGGTCCAGTCAGGACGGGAGCGTGTACAGTACATCTCAACAAATCATAACAGGCTAGAAAATATAATTATGCTAGAGAGTAAGATGCAGGAAACTGAAGAACAACATGATGTAAAAAAAAAGACTGTAAGTAAATAGCTACAATATATAGAGAACTATCAGTGAATAGTGATTCAGAGCACAAGATGGTTATATAAACGGTACGATGTTGCACACGAGTAATCTAAAGAGGTTGCACACGAGTAATCTACTGGATTGATTACATAACCACTTCTACTTTCCCGCCCTAATCAATACACAAGGATCTAGCTAAGTTATGTTATTGCACACGAAGTATAGTCGCACATGAAGATGATGTGAGCACATGAGTATACATGATTTCACATGATTTATACACGAAAAGCACGAACGTAAGGAGTACACGATGCTCGTGATAAACTACACGAATACGAAATATCTGATGTATCCGCTAAGGGGATATGTCATGACCCACACCCGCTTTTCGGATGCGAGCTCGTGAGCAAGCCAGCTACGTATCGAGCAGACACCAGCCTGACTCGAGTACGTATAAGCTGTCAAGGTCATGGGTATCATGTCTAGTTTAATCTGTATCTCAATCCACAAGAATCAAATGAACAAGAATGAACAAGTATGGGTCATGGTCTGCAGTCCATTAGCATATTGTCCGATTAGACTCCAAGAATGATATGAGTCTATAAAATAAGCAGAATATATCATGGTACTGAATATAAAGTACAAGATGATAATAAGGAAATATCACAAGCAATACCTGTATCATACATCACAATCCTCTACCATCCTGCTCTGCTAACTAACTCCATGCAGTCGCTAAACCTGAAGAGATCATCAGGTCCTCAGAGGACTAGCAAGATACATAATATACAAGCCAACATATAACAGTAAAAAGAAGCAAGAAACAATCAGGGATATCCAACGCAACAAAATGAACCAAGACACAAGATCTAAACACGAGGATCCTAAGACACTGGCATGCCATACTAGAAATGGCTAATAGGTCAAGCTATAGACCGCAGTCAAGGCAAGTACTCATAATCTATAGTGTCTCATTCACTGTCAAGGCAAGTACATACAACCAAGACGGTATCCAATCCTAGTATAAAATCCTATAGACCGTCGTCAAGGTAAGTACTCACAATCTATAGAATGTCAAAGTCAATTCCCACTCAAGTCATGTCAAGTCAAGTCAAGTCAAGTTATAATCAAGTCGAGGAAATTATGGTGTGGGACTAG
>JANAVB010000999.1:6175566-6313066 GCA_029216955.1 Iris pallida | reverse complement strand
TGGTGGAGGTCTGGAGGAGGTGGTCGATGGGGAAGTTGTTGGTGATGGTGGTACGTTCCTGTTCAGTTGGCAGGAGGTGGACTGCTGGTGGTGGTGACGGGAGTGTGGTCGGGTGTAGGCAACAAGGGTGGCGACTATGATAATTTCTAGGGATGTGTGTAAGAATTTAGGGTTTTGAAAATGTGTGCCTATTTATAGGGAAGTGGAATAAAAACCCTAAAATGTAAATATAATAAAAATTAGGGATTTAGTGAAAATGCTAACTACTAACCCTAACTGCTAACCCTACCATTATCACCATCCACTGATTAATTAGCACTAATAATTATTAGCTATAAATTAATTAATTAATACTATTTAACACTAATTTAACAAATGGATGGTGATATACGCATACATTTATGTATTCATTTATATAACTCTTTATATATTTATAAATAACCTCTATGCTTACCTACCACTACAACAATAAATATTCACAACAAAATAATATCCTAATAATATATATTCATAATATAGTGTCTTATTTATAGAAATATATATACACATATCATTTATATAATAAATAATTTAATAAATATAAATCGTTATCAATTAATAACAATAAAATAATATTAATGATAATAAAAATTCTAATAACAATTAAAATAGCCGAAAAGTCGTTTCTGATGGATATAACATGCACACTACTTATCTAGCTCCAGAACATCATACAAGTTTTGTAAAACACTATTTAAGAATAATAATATCTATAATCTACCTATAACAAATATTTAGAAAATATTTGCCAATTCCTAAAAATATATACAAGAATATTTGTATTTATCAAACATGTTTACAAGGCCGTATTTGGTCCCACTACATGCCTACATGGCTTGGATTTGATTTGGGCCCAATCTGGACAGGTTCGGTACAACCGAATTCCCTAAAACTCAATAATATAATTAAGTAATAAATAAAATCTTCGGTACAGGTTAAGTCGTAACTTGGCCTGGTTTTCCTAGTTAGGACACTCCTATGGCTTTGCATTTCTCTACCATGGCTAAACACTAGTTAAAGCACGCTACTGCACTATTTGTGCCATGATTCCTAGCCGTCTTGTACTTCAAAACTCCATTATGGCTAACGTCATCTACCGTAATAATTAACTAAATAATTATTTATAAAAATCTAAAATCACCATTTAAATCAAATAAATAAATAATAAAAAAATATTTCAAAACAAATTTCGGGAAGGGAAGCTACAAATTGGTTCTCTCTTTTTGACTAAAGATGATATTATTCGTCCTTTGACGATTTTGTAGCCTTATATGCATTGAGCAAGGGAGAGAAATCCTTAGTCGATTTACCCCTAGATCTTGTAGCTATCTATTTTATGATATAAGTGCTTTGGAACTAGATACACATATTTTGAGGGGGAGAAAATTAATTGGTTCAATTCATTAATACCCTTTAATATGTTGTATACCTAGTTCATCATGGACCCTTATTTTCTTCAATTTCATATCTTATTGATTGAGGTCGTGATATTTTTTTTTATCTTGAAGGTTTATGAGAGTGTATGCAATTGTCTTTATTATATGTCTCTCTCTTTTATATGGGTTAAATGGGTAATCTTGTTAATATTTATCAAATCCCTATTTTAAAAATAGGTATATGACTGTATTTTTATATTTTGACAATTTTAAAATTCGTATTTCTTTAAATATTTTTATTTTGGATATTAACCTGTATTGGTTATTGAGTCCTTAATTTTAATTTTGTTCCTATTATTATTATTGCTACCATTGTTATTATTATTATTATTATCATTATATTATTATTTAATTAATTTCCTATAACTATCCCCCTAAATATTTAACCCTAACCCTAACACTCAGCCCCCTCTCTCCTCCTCACAGTTGCTCACCCCCTCACTCCCGAGCTCTCTCCCTCACTCTCACTCAGCCCTTTCCCTCTCCCCTCATTCTTCTCCATCTCTCACTTCTCTCTCACTCTCACTTCCCTCTCTCAGTCTCTCTCTTGTCCCTGATATCCAGCAACCACCGCCACCGTGGCCGCCCCCGTCTCTACCATCTCTATAACTACCACCGCCGCAATCAGCGCCATCGTCACCCTCACCATGGCTGCCACCACTGCCTTCCATCTCCGTCATCGTCGTCTCCACCTTCTGCGCTGGTGACAACCTCCCTCGCATCCCCGTCTATCTCTCCCTCTATGTTCTTCTCCAACTGTCGAACGCTGCCATGAGCTTCTGCTGCTGCCATCCTTCCTTTGCCGGGAGCCTGACCCGCCTGGCTGAGATCCTCCGCCTCCACCTCCTTGTTTTCCCGTTGACCAGCACCAGACTTAGCGTTCTCTCCCCGCCGAAGAGGACCCGAGCACCCCTCTCTTCTTCGATCTGTGCACCTAGGGATGCGTGCTGTCTCGAGCAGCGTACTACCTCATGCAGTGTGCTGCCTCGAGTAGTGTGCCCCTCGATATGTGTGCTGCCTCGGGGTACGAGCCATTGGGATGCGTGCACCTTGGTGTATGTGTCAGTTTCAATTTCAGTGCTACCCCGATTCATATGTTGCCTTGGGCAGCAGGGCGCCTCGAGCCCCGCGCTGCCTCGGGTACTGTACCATCTTGATTTGTGCATCGTCTTATTTTTTGTGTCTCGACCTTTATGCCTATCTCATGATTTGTGTCGCTCTAATTTGGGTACATGCTCCGATTTGTGTGTCGTATTGATTTACGTGCCACTATGAACTTGTACCGTATTAATTTGTGTGCTTCCTCGAGTCTTGTACCATCTTGATTTACGTGTACGTACTGATTTGTGTGTCGTATTGATTCGTGTGTCAAATTGTACCTTGTATCATCTCGATTTGCATGCACGCTTCGATTTGCATGTCACATTGATTCATTCGTCATCCTGATATTCATGGTTCCTCGACCTATGTATATATCTTAATTTACGTGCACATCCTTTTCCTATTTGCCTCGATATTCGTGTTATCTCGATTCTCGTGTACGTCTCGGTTAGCGTGTCCGTATCGATCTACGTGCCTCGATTTTCGTGCCAGATCCCTGCACTGCTTGTGGGACCTACACGGTATGTCCTTCTAGCATCTTCTGTGATTTTTGTCATTATTTTATTAATTTATTCTAATGATTGTTTATTATGTGTTCTGAGGACCTCGATGGGCGGCTACCTTGGATTTCGGTCGCCGAAGACTTGCTTACCTAGCCGAGCCCTCTAGGCAAGTACCCCTTGCTCATCAACGGCTCTTGCCCTTCTGCTGGATTTTATTGTATTTAATTATTGTAAATGTATAACTGTGAGTAGTGTAGCATAGTAGTAGAACTGCCATGATTAGGACTTATGATATATATTGGTCCGATACTGGGTTATGTCGTATCTGACAACTCGGACGGGTCATCCACACCTCCGAGGATACGAGCACGACTCCCGAGTTTGGATTGTTCCCATATGCCCCTGTATGAGCTCAAAAATAAATGGGCGTCACTCTTAAAAAGGCACCAGCATCAGATAGTGCCCGGACACTAGGTTGCGCGATACTCAGGTTACGCCAAAGTCAGGGTGCGTGAGTCCCACGTGGCAAGCTTCCTCGAGAAACTATAACGTAAGTCATGATTACTGACAGTTCGACAGTCGAAGAATATCTCTTCGAATCCCGGGAAGCGCGACGCTTGAGAAGACTATATCAATTTTTAATAAATGCATACAACTGTCTTGTGCCAATCATCAAGTGGCGTGAGGTAGTTCCTTGGATCGGCTCTCGAAGCACTGGGGTGGAAAGCTTTCGAGACGCAATGCATCCCGCAACCCCAATTAACAATACTTGGATCGGTTCCGTGACTCCGATGAAGGAGTCTACCAACATACTAGATCAAGAAGTCGAGAAACAATCGGTCAAAGGAATCTTTCTTCCGACCGAGAAACAATCGATCAAAGGAATCTTCCTTCCGACCGAGAAACAATCGGTCAAAGAAATCTTCCTAATTTTGACAAAGATTCTTTCAGTCAAAGGGATCTTCCTATCCCTTGTCCTAAGGGTAGTTCCTTTATGACTTTGATGCCGATAGTGAAAGCTCCGAACGGACCATCTTTTCCACCAGCTCTTCTTCACTGGCCAGAGAAGTGACTGCCTATGTCATTAACGAATGTAACGCCCCAGTCCCAAATATTTAGGACTAGAACGTAGACATGCCAGTTATATACATACGAAGCATACTCCAATATATGGAACCCTCACATGTATACATAAGCTGTAAAATACAGTAGAAACCATAACAACTAATCTCATCCACAAAATAAAGAAATAAATGATATCATATAATCAACTATGAAATGTCTTTGTACAATATGTTAGGCGGAGACAAATCCACTACCAACTGTTTAAAAGAGAGGAATACATGAACAAAGAAAGAGAATGATAAGGAAGTAAAGGACGATCTAAGAGAAATAATCTTCGAAGGGATATTAAAGATCACGACCTTGGCTAGAACACCTGCGAAAAGATAATAGCACACACCTGGAGAGATCACCAGGTCCACAGAGAGACGTAACAAGATACATAATATCATGCCATATAAACTGAATATAAACCGCTTAATAATAAGTCAAATCAGATTATAACATGGTCCAATACTCCACACTTGAACTAGCATACCATCCCTCCAACCAAACAAGGACAGGAGATGGTACCCTAATCCAATGTGAAGTATATTTCCATGCCATGCATCCAATATGGTATCTGAACCACAATAAGGTTCAGTAGCTTCTCATCGAAACAGTGAACCACACCTACAACCAAATAAGGACAAGGTGTGGTAAACTAGCCCGCGACAAGTTACTGTTCCAAGCCGCGATCAGATATAAGTATCCAAACCAAAGGTATCTACATCCAACGGATAAGGGTCACCTAATCACTCTAAGTGGAAATGTATTTTGAGAATAGTGCATGGTTGCATAACCTCCAAGTCAAGTCAAGATAAAACAATATAATACAACACTCAGTAGCGAGTCTAAATACTATATACCATTCCTCAGTATCGAGCGAGTCTATAGTATATAGTCTACCTATTGTTCCTCAATGTCGAGCGAGTCTACGATAGATAGGGAGGAGGTCAACGTCCACTTGTATTCTCTCTGCCCAAATGCTCTAACTCTAACAACTACTAGTCTTCTGTCATACAATCCTAATAGTAGTTATAGCCTAACGAACGTCGTTACGCATCGGTGGCCAGCCGACCATACAAGTACGAGACCTATATGCGACTTGTGACTTGTGGAAAACATGTGTCAAGGCCAATGAATGCAGGTAGTCTCTCTAATCTAGGTTTAATGGGCATAGAAATAGTGCAAGCAACATGAAATATAAATAAACAGTATAATTGCATAAAGATAAGACTATTTAGCACAGTCTATCTTACAGTAAATAAATGAGAAATAAATGCTTGTAATATATGAGCTAAAGTACATAGACAGTAGTAGATGGCAAGGTATCTTGCCTGAGGGTGGTACGAGAGGTAGCAAAATCCAACAGTCAAAATCATCATTAATGAAGTAAAAATCCACAAACGTCCTCGGATGCTAAAATAAACACCATGAACGTTTCCAGAATGAGAAAAATAGCTAGTATAGACAACCCACAAGTCCAATATTGGACACAGTGGCAATTATAATTTCGGGTCAAAATGATGTCCGTTGTTGGACCCGTTTTGCACCGAAATGCATACCAGTATCTATGGTCTCTAAAGTCGTCAAACTATATGTCTATGGGTCCGATTTGAGAAAATGAACGCATATGTATGTCCAAAATTGGATTCCGGTGGGCCGTGCACAAATTTGTCCCTTAGATCTGGTCGCGGGCCCATCAAAAAGGTGTTCCGATCGACCTTCTCAGAACCGGACCAAACTTGGAATACAGGACAAAAAAATGATTCGGTCCTGTTGGTGCAAGTTTCGTCTCGATACGACGAACGTGCACGAAGTTATGTGCTAGTTTGCAAAAGGTCCGATACGGGATATCTCGATGAATTCGTTTCGATTTCGTCGCACATGCACAACGAAATCGAGTTCCGTCGAATCCTACATGTCCGCGAAGTCGATACGCACCTTTCGATGCTTTCGGTTCATGACCACGTCGTCCAGTTTGTCGGGACACGCGCCATATCGAAAAGTTTCTATTAAAATTAGTATTTTTCAAACCTATTTTTTTGAAACTTTGAGACTGTTTTCACAATAATATACTCAATAAAAATTAAAATTTGGATTTCTGTCTCGTATATGTTGTCAATGAATATGTTCAAACAGGTTTTTGAAACTGTACATGATCGACAAATTTTTGCCTTCGAAATCGAGGTTTTAGACTGCTCTATTCTCTGATTTTAAACAGATTTCTCACGACTTCGTGTCAATTTCTCGAGCAGCCTGGTTACTTATTTCCTGAATCTAATTACTAGGGTTCAAAGAGAGTCATATAGGCTCTCGATAGTAGTTTACGGTTCATAAATAGGTTGAGTATGATAACAAAGATTTGGATGGAAAGGTGGGTACCTCGCAAGCTCTGCTGCTGGGTGCACTGTGGGTTGGCCTCCTCCGACTGTCACTGCAGCGGCCTCCGGCGATGCTCCGGCCACTCGTACGGCAACACAGGTGGGTCAGAGTGGTCGCAGGGTGTCTGCGAGCAGGATGCACGCGCTAGGGAAGGTAAGTGTTGTGCAATTTCAGGAAGAAAATGTTTTTTCCCTTCGCTCAATCCTTATTTATATACGTGTTTTAAAATTTGAATTCTTGATCAATCACAGCACGAATTAGATCGAATTTGATCTGAATGATCGAGACTAGATGAGCATCAATCTAAGAAAAAGATTTAATAAGTTATGAGGGAAATTTGTAGAAGATTGTGGATTTGAATGAATCAAATCTTGAGAAGAATATCTTCTCAGTTGAATATAGGGGTCGGAGGAATATAGGTTTTCATGACTCGCGAGATATTCAGATTCTTACGAGTTATTCAAAGTTGTTGGTTTTTAAAGTTTAATGAGTAATATGTATAAGTATCTCATAACAACACATTTATTAATAAGAATAAAAACTCAAAATTTTAGAATAATTATTGAAATAATATGGTGTATATTATATATATATATTTTTTTTTTTTTTTTTGGTGTATATTATATATATATATATATATATATATATATATATATATATATATATATATATATATATATATATATATATATATATATATATATTCCTTTTTGTTTATATGTAATCGTATATAATAATTACTTAATAACAAATTTTTTTTAATAAAAATTCTAAAATCAAAATAAATAAAATGTTGGAATAACGAAATATATATGATGTATACTTCTTGGAAAGCTACTAAATTCAAAAGTCATGTAATATATTTGATCAATATTAATATATTAAAATTTCTAAAATTTCTAATAAATAAATAAAAACTAATAATCTTATAATTGTTTATGTGAAAAATCTACTCAATTCATAAGTCATCTATAAATATATTTATTGGCTCTGATTAGTACATACTGGTAATAAAATTGCATTTAACCATCTACTTAATTAATCAAGATACTTACCGAAACATTTTTAAATAATAAATAATAAAAATTATAATAGTAAAAAAATATTATTAGGAAAAATTCAGGGGGTTTACATCCTACCCAACTTATAAAAATTTCATCCTCAAAATTAAAATAAAACTTAATATTTAATATAACAATAAATCTTAATAAAAAAAAATAGTGAGGCTGAATAGAAGGGAGAGCAAGTAGTCAATTCGTAACTCGATTTTTGTAAAGAGGGAGGAGATGGTCATAATAAGATCCAAACTTACACTATTTTCTACAAGGTAGGAATATTAGTTTAGTCTTGCACGGATCATGGGTATCCAGCCATTTGAGGTAATGGGTCAAAATTTCTTGGTTTAAAAAAAATCAAATGGGACAAAAATGGACATCTATGGTTTGTTCTATGGAGGAATGTGTCATACATGTTGTGTAGTTGAAATGGAGCACAGGAGAGTGAGTTTGTGTGGGACATGTATGTCATGTGTGTAGAGTGGCTCATCCAGTTCATGAGGGTGAAGTTTGTTGGAAGGAATTGGCTAGTGTTCTGCTCCAATTAACAAAATTATGGTAGAGGTATCAAGTGATACAGATAGAAATAAAGTTATCAACCAATGGTTTATTAATTCTATTGGAACCAATCTTTGTTTGATTTAAATCTTGGATTGGCCGGGCAAGATCCTAAAATCTATCTGAACCATTCCTAGGTTAGGGCAACCTGGAATTGGTTTCAACTCAAGTGGTTGGTCTAATTGCTAGCCGGGTTGGTCAAGTAGGTTCTGTAAGTCTTGAGGATGTGCCTTCCGGAACTTTTGTGTATAAGTAGCACACGAAAACTCTATTGAGTGGCATACTAGTGGCATGTGTGTAGAGGGCTACGGATAGATCACAACCATATATTAGGTCGAAAAGGTTGAGTCAAGGTTGGATCTCTAATTGAGGTCGGAGAGTACATTGATATTACGGTACGAGTTATAGCTATCTTTTTTAACCTGAAAGTCGTATCATAAAAACAGAGTACAAGGGGACATGTTTGAGTTGTACATGATATGCCTAGATGAAGGTGGGCTCGTCTAGGTCTTG
Source organism: Iris pallida (assembly GCA_029216955.1). Lineage (NCBI taxonomy): Eukaryota > Viridiplantae > Streptophyta > Magnoliopsida > Asparagales > Iridaceae > Iris > Iris pallida. Next base: position 6,304,372 of record JANAVB010000999.1, on the reverse strand, counting down.
TATATAAAATTTGTTGGAAAGTAACAGCTGATCTCGTGCTCCGAATAGAAATGTCACGGTCGAGGACACCAAATGATTTAGGTAGAAAGTGGGTTCTCATGAGGTAATAATCATCACCCTAATGGAAGCCACTTATTCTAATCAATCGGTAATACTAGTATATACTAAAATTTAGAAGGCTTACTCTACTCACTCTACAAGCTAAAATACGATTTTAGGATTAATGAGGTTAGGAGGAATCTCAAATTCGTGATACAATACCTCGACTCCAGATTGCAAAAGAATACTAGACGACATAATAGATAATGAGATATGGAAGATATGCATCAAGTTTGGAGTTAGTTCTTCGATTTCGAATGGAAGGAGACGGTTGTGTATATATAGCCTTCATGGCCATAGAAGAATACTTCATGTCAACGAGCGTTGTTTTTCGAAATAGGTAACGAAAAACAATAAGAGTTCGAGGGAGATGGGATCGAATTACAATTTATGGATTTCAAGGATGTTTGAATAGTTCAAAGAGGAAGTTTGTCAAGACCGTTGCAGATGAGACCATAAAGGACAAGTTTAACTATATCTCAATCCACGTAGAGTAATTATACGAATAGCGAACCAAGTGCACTAGGTTGATCAGACCATCATGCACCTGTTCTGATTAGACAATATGTTAGTAGACGGGCCAAGTAACATATGTCTTGAGACAAGCTCGATAAAAGAGTAAACTTGCAAAACTAGGCTATACTAGCAGTATTGATCAAGATGGTAAAATATGAGTACGCGAGATAACGATAGAAGAAATTACAAATAATTCAAGTTCTCTAAGAATCTAAGTAATGCCCGGTGTTTGTGCCTATACAGTCGTCCTACTTTTTTCTTGTCTAAGGCTTTGGTCGATAAATGAGGTATGGTCCTCTAAGGATTTATAGTCTAGGTAATCCTCGTAGCATCATCTCTAATGGGTTATAAGGTCAAATTGGATACTAGGTCGTGAGGCACTCTACCCAACTTATAAGAATTTAACTAATAGTGTAATTGGATCAATGAGGCCTACAAGTCATTCTTCTACCTCTATCAAGCACGAAAGGAAGATAAGATTTACGATAGAAGGGGTCAAGCAAGATGCAATCAATGAGTCAAGCGAGAGTTTGAAATTGGAATCGTGAAAGGAGGCCAAGTACGTGGATAAGATCCTAGACTCTAATCCTATACGCAGGCTTGCTTGGTACGATAAAGTAACTAAACAATTTATCTTGACCTGCATGGGCCACCACAAAAATATATAACGCGCTAGTCCCAAATACCTAGGACTAAGAACGTAGACATGCCAGCTGTATACATACGAAGCATACTCCAATATATGGAACCCTCGTATGTATACATAAGCTATAAAATACAGTAGAAACCATAACAACTAATCTCATCCACAAAAAAGAGATATCGTATAATCAACTCTGAAATGTATTTGTATAATATGTTGGGCCGAGACAAATCTACTGCCAACTGTTTAAAAGAGAGGAATACATGAACAATGGAAGAGTTTGATAACAAAGTGAAGGGCGATCCAAGAGCAATCATCTTCGAAGGGATATTGAAGATCACGGCCTTGGCTAGAACACCTGAGAAAAGACAATAGCACACATCTAGAGAGATCACCAGGTCCTCAGAGGGACGTAACATGATACATAATATCATGCCATATAAACTGCTCAATAATAAGTTAAATCGAATTATAACATGGTCCAATACTCCACCCTTGAACTAGCGTATCATCCCTCCAAACCAAACAAAGACAAGAGATGGCACCCTAATCCATGATGAAGTATATTTCCATGCCATGCATCCAATATGGTATCCAGACCACAACAAGGTTCAGTACATTCTTATCGAAGCAGTGAATCACACCTACAACCAAATAAGGACAAGGTGTGGCAAACTAGTCCACGACAAGTTACTGTTCCAAGCCGCGATCAGATATAAGTACCCAAACCAAAGGTACCTACACCCAATGAATAAGGGTCACCTAATCACTCTAAGTGGAAATGTATTTTGAGAATAGTGCATGGTCGCATAACCTCCAAGTCAAGTCAAGATAAAATAATATAATACAATACAATACTCAGTAGCGAGTCTAAACACTATATACCATTTCTCAGTATCGAGCGAGTCTATAGTATATAGTCTACCTATCGTTCCTCAGTGTCGAGTAAGTCTACGATAGACAGGGAGGAGGTTAACGTCCACTTGTATTCTTCCCGCCCAAATGCTCAAAATCTAATAACTACTAGTCTTCTATCATGCAATGCTAATAGTAGTTATAGCCTAACGAACATCCTTACGTATCGGTGGCCAGCTGACCATGCAAGTACGAGACCTATATGCGACTCGTGACTCATGGAAAACATGTATCAAGGCCAATGAATGCAGGTAGTCTATCTAATCTAGGTTTAATGGGCATAAAAATAGTGCAAGCAACATGAAATATAAATAAGCAGTAAAATTGCATAAAGATAAGACTATTTAGCACAGTTTATCTTGCAGTAAATAAATAAGAAATAAATGCATGTAATATATGAGCTAAAGTACATAGACAGTAGATGGTAAGGTATCTTGCAGGAGGGTGGTGCGAGAGGTAGTAAAATCCAACAGTCAGAATCATCATCAATGAAGTAAAAATCCACAAACGTCCTCGGATGCTAAAATAAACACCACGAACGTTTCTAGAATGAGGAAAATAGCTAGAATAGACTACCCATAAGCCTAATTCTGGACACAGGGGCAATCGTAATTTCGGGTCAAAACGATGTCCATCGTTGGACCAGTTTTGTACCGAAATGCGTGCTAGTATCTATGGCCTCTAAAATCATCAAACTATATATCTACGGGTCTGATTTGAGGAGATGAACCAAACCGTATGTCAAAAGTTGGATTTCGGTGGGTCATGCACAAATTCGTCCCTTAGATTGGGTCGCGGTCCCGCCAAAAAGGCGTTCCGGTCGACCTTCTCAGAATCGGACCAAACTTGGCGTAAGGACCAAAAAAATAATTCAGTCCTGTTGGCGCAAGTTTTTTCTCGATACGACGATCATGCACAAAGTTATGGGCTAGTTTGCAAAAGGCCCGGTACGGGGTATCTCGACTGATACGCTTCGATTTCGTCACACATGCACAACGAAATCGAGTTCCGTCGAATCCCACACGTCCGCAAAGTCGATATGCTCCTTTTAATGCTTTCGGTTTGCGACCACGTAGCCCAGTTTGTTGGAACACATGCCTTATCAAAAAGTTTCTATTGATATTATTGTTTTTAAAACCGATTTTTCCTAAACTTTGAGGATATTTTCACAATAATATACTCAATGAAAATTAAAACTAAAAGTTGGCTTTCTGTCTTGTATATGTTGTCAATGAATATGTTCAAACAAGTTTTTGAAACTGTACAGGATGGACAAATTTTTGCCTTCCAAATCGAGGTTTTAGACTGCGCTATTGCTCTAATTTTAAACAGATTTCTCACGACTTCGTGTCAATTTCTCGAGCAACCTGGTTACTTATTTCCCAAATCTAATTGCTAGGGTTTGAAGAGATTCATGTAGTCTCTCGAAAGTAGTTTACGGTTCGTAAATCGGTTGAGTATGCGAACAAAGATTTGGATGGAAAGGTGGGTACCTTGCAAGCTCTGCTGCTGGGTGCATTGTGGGTTGGCCTCCTCCGACTGTCACTGCCGCAGCCTCCGACGATGCTCCGGCCACTCGTGCGGCAACATAGGTGGGTCAGAGTGGTCGCAGGGTGTCTGTGAGCAGGATGCACGCGCTAGGGAAGGTAAGTGTTGTGCGGTTTTAGGAAGAAAAGGTTTTTTCCCTTCTCTCAATCCTCATTTATATACGGTTTTTAAATTTTGAATTCTCGATCAATCACAGCACGAATTAGATCGAATTTGATTAGAATGATCGAGACTAGATGAGCATCAATCTAGGAAAAATATTTAATAAGTTATGAGGGAAATTTGAAGAAGATTGTGGATTTGAATGATTCAAATCTTGAGAAGAATCTCTTCTCACTTCAATATAGGGGTCAGAGGAATTTGGGTTTTCATGACTTGCGAGATATTCAGATTCTCGCGAGTTATTCAAAGTTGTTTTTTTAAAATGTTTAATGAGTAATATGTATAAGTATCTCATAACAGCACATTTCTTAATAAGAATAAAAACTTGAAAATTTAGAATAATTATTGAAATAATATGGTGTATATTATATATATATATATATATATATATATATATATATATATATATATATATATATCAAAGTTTTTTTTTTCTTTTTCCTTTTTGGTTTATATATAATCATATATAATAATTACTTAATAACAAATTTTTTAATAAAAATTCTAAAATCAAAATAAATAAAATATTGGAATAACGAAATATATATGATGTATACTTCTTGGAAAGCTACCAAATTCACAAATCATGTAACATATAATATTAATATATTAAAATTTCTAAAATTTCTAATAAATAAATAAAAATTAATAATCTTATAATTGTTTCTGTGAAAAATCTACTCAATTCATAAGTCATATATAAATATATTTATTGGCTCTGACTAGTACATCTTGGTAATAAAATTGCATTTAACCATCTACTTAATTAATCAAGATACTTACCGAAACATTTCTAAATAATAAATAATAAAAATAATAATAGTAAAAAAATATTATTAGGAAAATTTAGGGGGTTTACAATGAAGAATAAGATGCATCTAGCTCCGGCAGTTTGGAGCAAAGAATCGCCTCTTTAGAGGCTAGCTTGAAAAATATGGCTGAAATGATGGCAAGCATGCATGCTATAATCGTGGCACAACACACTGGTCTGTCGGTTGCGAATCTAATTCCAACCCAAGAACAAGTAGCAACATCTGCTCTCACCAATGCTCGTCAGTGGGTACAATATGCTGTGGTACCAACTCTGAGTCTTTCTGGTGCTGGGGGTGGTTCATATCATGCAGTCCCTCCTCCTAACATACCAAATCAGTCTACTGCTCCCCAAGCATCGTGAGACGCTAATGAGGCCGTATAGATTTTGCGTACTCAATTCGAAGCCTTCAAACAGAATGTTGACCTACAATAGCTTGGGATCAAACAACCTTATCCCATTGAGTGGAAAGATGTCCAGTTTCCACCCAAATACAAACCTCCTACCATTATGCTGTTTGATGGCAGTACATCCCCAAGCCAGTATCTTAACCACTTCGAGGTAATGACTGATCAACTTCATCCAAACGATGCTCTACTCACTAGGGTATTTGTTGGATATTTAGCTGGTGCAGCATATGACTGGTATCGCAGTTTACCAGACGGTTGCATAACTTCCTTTGCTGGCTTCAAACAAATGTTCCTAGAACAATTTTATGAGGGAACAAATAACTTGACTATGTCAGCCCTCATCAAGTTCAAACAACGGTCTAATGAAATTGCTGAACGTTTTATTGAACGTTTCCGCCGTGAGGCACTCAAAATGCCTTTGGGAACTCCAGATGCTCTGACTATAGACACATGCAAATCAAATTTGTTGCCTATAGTCATCATGTGGACTGGATCCACACAGTTCCAGGACTGGCCTTACTTTATAGTGAATGCCAGAGCAGCCGAAGAGAGTGCTGACAAGTTCAAGCAATTAGGCATTCAGATGTCTAACCTCAACAGAGATAAACATTCTGCATCCAACAACGATGGCCGTTAGAATAACCGCAAAGGTAAAGAGGCTCTGGCCATCAATGTTAAAGGCAAAAAAACTCTAGTCGTCAACATAGGTCAATCAACACCCACTACGGCGGCACCACCACAAAGGGCACCGTATCCGAAGGAAGAATACTCCTTCGACGAGGATGATGTCATGAGCATCTTCGATTGCTTGATCAAGAGCAATAAACTTCAGCTGTCCGATGTAAAGCGGCCAGAGGAAGTAGGTAAAACTGATCATCCTAAATATTGTGTGTATCACAGGTTCATTGGACACCCAACTCGAGCATGCTATGTGCTCAAAAGGAAGATTTAAGAGATGATTAAAGCCGACGCAAACACTCTTCAGCACTACGAGAAGACTATGACTACTAACGTTGTCTCTCTATAGTTTGATGACTTTCCTGCTCAACTTGTGCAGAATGGAGTCGTTCCTATCCCGAAATCTACTCTGGAGATTGTCAATCTCCCGCCTGTACGAAGTGATGGTCTTGCTCCTCTGTCAACTGATAACGAAGAAATTATGTGGATCCATCCTGATTTGGTGGCTGACTTTGAGATACTTTCTTCGTCCATAAAATCCAAGAAAGAAACCAAATACAAGTCATATTACATGACTTCATTGGGTGATCACCATCTTCCATCTTTAACCGCAACCATCATCTCGACGTCAAATTCTTATTCTTCTTCTGAGACGACGCTACCGAAGCCGGAGGACATTATCAACCAGCCTTCCATTTATAAAGTCAACAGTCCCGGGAACTAATGACGAAGATGGGATATAACCTGCAGAAATCTCCTGGCTTGAACCATGGAATAGGATTTCCTATACCTCTTTCCCTATGCCTTCAACACAATCAGTATCATGTTGGCTTGGAGTTCTGGGCAAACTTTTCATCTTGTCAAAGGAAACTTTCCAAAGTTATGGCTCGGATGAAGGATTGCAACATGGTTTCCATCGCACCAGCTTCAGAAGAAGAAGATCTGACCGGTATCAGATCTGGGAGACTCTACCTTAGAGACTATCCAGAAGGTCAATAGGTCCCTACTCCGAGTTCTGATGCTCCTCCATCAGCTTCTCCGTATGATGCCAATGTTCCATCAGTTTCATCGTCTCCAGTGGAACCGACTCCTCCCAAGCTAACAACATCCAACAAAGGAAAACAGCCAGTTCGCTTCGATAAAATATTAAATAAAACTCCATTTCTTGGACTTGGAAGACCATATAACTTTGATATATTGGCTCAACTAGCCAACACTCTGGCGAGGTTGTCAATCTTTGAGCTCTTGTGTCTCTCGAGGAAAACTCGAAAAACACTAAACGAAGCTTTGATGTAAGCGGACACTTGTCTAGCACTCCTCAAGAAACCAGACGTGGAACCTATAGCATATTTTCACTGTCATAGTGTAATGGAGTTAATTCCCAATATCACCTTCACACATGGTAACATGCTTCTAGAAGATAATCGACATGACTGAACTTTATACTGCACAGGATATGTCGATACAATGAAGGTTGATCGCATCTTGATCGTTCCTAGATCTGCACTTAGCATTATACCAAAAACTTTACTGGTTGCCTTGAAAATCCCAGTACATGATCTCTCTACAACAACCACGACTATCTTGGAATTTAATTTTAGAAGAAGTGAACCACTAGGAAAGATTTGCCTGAAAGTTCAAATCGGCAATCTTCGCACAAAAGTCACTTTTTATGTGATTTACAATCATGGCTCCTACAATGCTTTGTTAGGGAGACTATGGTTGCATGAACATAACATCATGCCATCCACTCTCCATCAATGCTTCAAATATGTCGATAACAATAGAGAAGTTAGGAAAGAAGTGGCCGATCTTAATCCATTTTGGGGTGTCGAGGCATATTGTACTGACTCCAGAATGTATAAAGAAGAATTCATGAAGGTCGTACTGGCCATGGATATCGAGAAAGATCAGAGGGACACCCCAGATGATGTTCTTGTGATTCCAGTTAAAGGACGCACTTCTCGTCCTTCGTCTTCTCAGACGTTAACCATCCATATCTCCTCTCATGCTAAGCCTCTTCCTGCTAAAAGAGGGAACAGAGGGAGCTCACTTCTTCTTAGCCTCTTGTTATCGACCTCCGTCGTAACAAGCCTTCTCTTTCTCCTTCTCATTCTCTGGTTATCAACCTTAGCAAGACATCGACTAAGGTCAAAAGCCCTATTGTAAATAATAATGTACAAATCAATAAAATAACATCTCCTTTACAGTATAGTGATGTTATTTATTATACTCAGTGTTACTTAGAAATGCTAGATAACTTCAAACCACTCACAATAGGAGCAGTTCAACCTCTCCAAGACGAAGTATCATTTGAACCAGCTCAATATTCCTTCTTCCTAGTTCCTTCCAGAAATAAAGATGAACTTCCTATACTTTATTAAAGGAATAGAGCAGAAGACTACGACCGATAGAGAGACTGAAAATGACGATAACGGGCGGCTCCAACTACGACGTTATAGTCAACAATCTAAAGACATCATTCAAAACATGGGCTACAATTTCAAAGCTGGCCTTAATGGTGGTAAGGGAAGGCGAACTCCTATTCATATCCCTACTCCAGAAGGAAAGTCAGTGTAATACTACAGCAAAACAAAGCATGGGTTGGGCTATACTTCGCCAGTTATGACCCCAGACGCTTCTGAGTCTGACAAAGAGGAGCGATCTAACTCTTCTGATTCTGTTTCATAGGATTCTGACACCAGTATAGGGTACGTCCATTGAGTTCTCAAAAGACAATGAAAATTTTGATGAAGCACCTGATCAGATCCTTGGGCAAAAAGAATGGCCAATCAATAGGAACTTCGCTTCGAGCAACATGAACCACCTACCGAAGATCAGTTGGTCCAGGTCGATGTCGGAAATAAAGCTTCTCCAAGGCCAATCTTTATCAGCAAAAGGCTTTCTGAAGCGGATAAATAGGAACTAATTCAGCTTATTAAGGAATACATTGATTTATTCGCCTGGAGCTGTGAAGATATGCCGGGATTAGATCCTCAGACCGCTACCCACAAACTCAATATCCTAAAAAATGCGAGGCCAGTTAAACAACAACAACGTTGATTCTGACCCGATATGATGGACGCTATAAAAGCTGAAGTCAAGAAGCTTATCGCATGTGGTTTTGTCAGAGAAGAACAACATTCCGACTGGATGGCTAATGTCGTCCTAGTTATGAAGAAAATAGAGAAGATCCGAGTCTGCATTGACTTTAGAGACCTCAACGATGCTTGTTCCAAAGATGAATTTCCTCTTCCGATCACTGATGTCATGATCGATAATACTTACGGATTCGAACGAATGTCTTTTATGGATGGATTCTCAGGATACAATCAAATCAAGATGCATCCAGAAGATGAGAGACATACATCTTTTCGTACTCCTCTAGGAGTCTATTGCTACACCGTCATGCCATTCGGTCTTAAAAATGCTGGTGCAACCTATCAGCGGGCTATGTGTACCATCTTTCGTGATTATTTACAGAAAATAGTCGAATGCTATGTCGATGATATTGCTGTCAAAAGTCATCTAAAGGGAGATCACATCCAAAATTTAAGAACTATCTTCGATCTAATGCACCAGCATCAACTCAAGATAAATTCCACCAAGTCATTCCTGGGAGTCTCTAGTGGCAAATTCCTCGAATTTGTTATTACCTCTAAGGGTATACACGTTGACCCTGAGAAGATCAAAGACATTCAAGAGATACGTCCTCCACGCAACCTAAAATAGCTACAAGGATTCTAGGGACGGCTTACATATATCAAGAGATTCATTTCAAATCTCTCTGGATGCTGTAGACCGTTCACTCAACTCATGAAGAAAGGTGTATCTTTTATTTGGACTAAAGAATATCAACAAGCATTTGAAGATATAAAGCGGTACTTGATGAACCCTCCAGTTTTAGCGCCTCCAGTCTCAGAAATACCTTTTCTGATGTATGTCCATGAAATGGGCATTCCTTGGGAGCTCTACTAGCCCAGAAGAACAACGAAGGTCACGAACAAGCTATTTATTACCTCAGTCGCACGATGATTGGTGCCGAACATCGATATAGTTTGGTAGAAGAAGAATGTTTAGCCCTAATGTTCACTATTCAAAAGACCAGACATTATAATACGTGTCAAACCATTTATGTCATCTCTAAAGTCAACCCTCTTCAAGTTCTGATGAAGAAGCCTAGTACACTCAATTCCAGGCTTGCTATATGGGCCATATTGCTAGCACAATATGATATGGTTTGTCCTACAAAAGTTGGTCAAGGGTCAAACCCTTGCGGACTTCTTAGCGGCTCATCCAATCCCAGAGACATCTAAACTCTATGACGATATTCCTGATGAAACTCTGGAATCTAACATGATTTCAGAAGAATTTCTTTCATGGCATCTATTCTTTGATGGTGCATCCAGAATTGGACCCAAAGGTACTATTGTCGCTGGAGTTGGAATTATCCTTGTATCACCGAAAGGAATAGCTATTCAAAGAGCTTATTTCTTGGATAAGTCATGTTCCAACAATATGGCTGAATATAATGCTCTACTCATTGGCCTCCAATTGGCTAAACAGCTGGATATTGAATATCTCGAAGTATATAGAGACTCTAAACTGATCGTCAATCAGGTTAGAGACATATATGAAGTTCGGCACCAAGATCTTATTCCATATCATGAAGCAATATTTAGATTGGCTACATCATTCAAAGGCTTCTTCATTGAACATCTACGTCGAGCTTGCAATATAGAGGCTGATGCACTTGCTAGTCTAGTAGCAGTAGTAGCAATTCCGATAAAAAAGACAACAGATGATTGTTATCACTAACAGAGAGTTATTTTGCATCGAGAATAATTCAAACATTGAATTTAGCAATTCATCTGAAATTGACACTATTAGTGAACACTGGAGAGCTTCTTTCATCGACTTTGTGGTACATGGCATCTTACCCGAAGATCCTAAGGAAGCTACAACAATCCATCGACGATCACTCTGGTTTTATTACAATCACACCTCTAAGACCCTCTATTGGCGAATATTTTATGGTCTACTTTACGTTGTCTTGCGGAAGATGAAGCAAAACAAAAACTACGTAGAGCTCACAATGGTGTCTGTGGGGCACATCAGCCGATCCTAAGCTACAGGATCGTTTTCGACGCATGGGTTACTACTGGCTCACTATGGTATCAGATGCCATTGAATATGCAAGGAAATGTCGAGCGTGTCAAATCCATGCAGATTTCATTCATCAACCACTAGAATTCTTGTATCCTACTGCAGCATCATAGCCCATTGAAGCTTGGGGCATGGACGTCATTGGTCCTATCAACCCACAGTCATCTAGAGGACATCGATTCATATTAGGTATAACCGACTATTTCTCAAAATGGATAGATGCTATACCCTTGGCTGAAGTAAAAACCAGTAGTGTGATTATCTTCATCAAACATCATATGATTTATAGATTCAGTGTTCCTCGGCGAATCATTCATAATAATGGATCCCAATTCATCACTCAAAAGTTTACTCAATTCTGCGATGACAACAGGATTAACAATGTTGCTTCTACAGCCTACAATCCCACAGCTAATGGCTTGGCAGAAGCATTTAATAAAACAATCATCAAGCTTCTAAAGAAGATCATTTCTACTAATAAAAGGAACTGGAGCTAAAAGCATGGAGAATGTCCATGGAATTATCGTACTACCGTATGCACTCCGACTGGTTTTACACATTTCTCTTTGGTGTATAGATGCGAAGCCGTCTTACCACTAGATATTCAAATCCCTTCCCTGAGAATTGCGATTGCCAATGAACTCATAACAGAAAATAAACACCCTTAAACCGATACACTAGATAAGATGGCCGAATCATCTTCAACCACGTAAAATTATCCGGAGACAGACGGAGAGACATCGGTTCAAAATCCATGATCTGGGTTGGAAGACTCACATATCTTGGAGGAGGAGGGATGCACTGAAATCTCCATCCATAACCTCGGTTCAGAGCTCTTCTGCACTCTGAAAGTGCGTTTATATTCCGTCGGGCAGTAGAAGAACGCCTGATGAAGTCTCCTCCGGCTGCACCCAGATCAGGTTTCATCAAGCTAGGATAGTGCAACAACAACCACCCAAATAAATAGGTGTAGGGCATTTCGGTATGAGGGAAGTCGTCCCGAGCGTTGTTGTCATGCATTATGGTGTCAATAAAAGAACGCAGGCCTGCATTCAAGCGGCAAGTCATCGCCGAAAGGAGATCCATCTTATAGCCGAATACTAGACGCACTGCAGCGAATATCACGCCTCGATGGAATCTGTCAACGGTACTAGATCCAGGTACCATGAACAATCGTAGCCATAAAGAGAGAAAACCTGCCAACTGGGCTTCTCGAGACATAGGCCTGTAGCCCTGCCTAAGGTAACTTTCGATGGAAGCACCAATAGTGAATGAGTGCCAATCTACATTCGATATGTTATCAAAATGCTTGGATTTTTCTATCAGCTTTTCTATATCGCTGCAGCTGAGCGGTTTGAAGAAGCAAGGGTCACAAGCTTGACTCTCAATAATCTTATCTTCTTGGACATGGCCCAAAAATAAGTAAGACATCCATTTGGTCGTGTAGCAGGTCCCTTTGGAAGCACTTTGATAATAAAGGGAACAAACTAGATAGTGGCATAAAAGCTCCTCAAACACAACCACCATCTGAGGGTTCTCTGTTGACAAGATATCCAGCTCCTCATTTGTCGGCACATACTCTTCATATGGGTTTTCACCCATTAGCAAGTGTAAAAGGTATTTCATCTCATGAAGTGCAAGGCCAATCTCTCCGTGAGGAGTCATGAAAGTGTCGGTCCTATCATTGTACCATTCTATCAGAGCCAAAAATATATGGGCATTAGGATAAATACCGTGAGCAATAGTCCAAATCAGATCATAAAGCTCTATCTCGAGGAGCTTGTCTTTGAATTGATCCAAAGCCCAAACTTCGATGCCGTTACAGCACTTCATGTCGGGATTCATCAATCCTGTTAACCGTATGGTTTGATCCGGATATCTTTCCTCAGCCTTAGCGAATATGTTCGCAAAAATGGGCACTCTGACGGGAATTAGCATTGAAGAATCTTCAGGAGGCACACAGCTCGGTTTCAGACCTCTCAGGTGAGAGCTACATCTCTATGAAGTGATGTAGAATGTATCCTTGTTCTGGGGACCCAGTCTGTAATATATTTTTACAACCTTGGCCTGTTGAATTGGGGTCAGATCTTTCGCCATTACTCGAGGGGAACTGGAGTGTGTATATCGGGACAGGGACATCTGTCTCGACATCTCAGTGAGATACATAACTCTCTTCCCATATTGGTAAATTCTATCCTCTTTCTTTGCTTTGGGCTGGGCCATCTTTTTGATTGCATCTTCAAACAAGAAAGCTGGTTTCTTGTGTATGACATGGTCCAAACTTTCTAGGGGTTCACCGTTCATCAAACATAATAAGGTGCTACTCTCTTGGGTTGCTAGCATGGCTCTTCTGGACTCAGGAAGATCGTACCGATGGTGTGATACGTGGGATAAGTCCTCTCAGTACTCTGATACTCTGAAAGCTGAAGCTAATCTCTCAGCATTTGGGTCCTCCTTGAGATCAACTGCAAAAAGAAATGTAACGCCCCAGTCCCAATACTTGAGACTAGATACGTATCATGCCAGCTGTATACATACGAGTAAATATACGACTCGTATATATACATAAGCTGTAAATGTAGAAAGCCAAGACACTAAATCTCATCCACAAAGATAAATAATGATATAAAGCAACTTTGAGTTTGTCAAGTACACAATAGTTGGGCGGAGACAAAGTCCACTACCAACCAAATTAAACATGGAAAAATATACAAGGAAATAATTTAGCAAGCGAGAGCAAGTGACGAGTCCAAAAACAATCATCACGAGGGAAGGAATGGCCTTAGCTAGAGCACCTGCAGAAAACATGAACACATACCTGGGGAAAAATCAGGTCCTCAGAGGGACGTAACAAGACACATAATATCATGCCGATAAACTGAATAAATAAGCTCAACAGAAAAGTATGTATGAGTAAAGGTTCCTACCCATTCTAGGTGATATGCACTTTGAGGACAATGTTCTACGCAGGAGCTGTAACGGATTCACGCAAGCAAGTAATAGAGAGTGACTAGCAAGTAGCGCTCATCCGAGACGCTATCGGCCTGGACAGAAGGTAGTGCTCATGAGTGTCACCCTCGACCCATAATGTGTGTAAAAATAAAATGTAGCCCCTACGCTAATAACTGTCCCCTCTCCCCAATAATACTATACATGTGTCAACTCCACGACACTGTTTAATCCTTAATAACTGCCAAGTCTTCTACACAAATCTATTAGCAGTTATATCCTAATGCACGGCCTGTACGCGCCAATGATCAGTCAGCACGCAAGTCCGCATCTATATGCGACTCATAACTCACACACAATCTGTGGCACATCGTGACAGTTTATGAGATACACTAAACAAACGGTGGTCCCTTAACTCTAAGCCAACTGCATAAAGAATAATAATTTGCATCTATATATAGTTTTGAAAGAACAGCATAAAGAAAAAGCATGTATGATATTGAGCAAGAAATTAAACAATAAAGACAAGGTGTCTTGCCTGATGTCCGAGTGAGGTAAGATGATGTCCTGGCGACGAATCTACAGCAGCACACAAAGAGGAAGGTGTAGGTACAACTTCGGATGTTAAAAATAGTCTATTATCTAATTATAAATAATACTGCACCTATTACATTTATTTAATAAATTCTAAAGTTAGGATATGGCATAGGTTTTTGTATTAGCTCTCTGAAAAACTAAACGGATCGCATTTTCGTTTCCGGAATCTCCCGAAATCGCAAAAATACTGAAACCCGTTTATTTTTAGGACACTAGATACTCAAACAATTTTGTAGAAATCTACAGAATGAATTTTGTCTATTAAAATATATTTTTCGAAAGCTTACCTCGATATGTTTCTTTTAAAAAAAACTGGAGGCAAAACGGAGTTTGGAGCTAGGAGATATCGTCGTTGCAAGTTGCTCTTGCTACTAAAAAGCGGGGCTGAATTCTAATGACGAATTTTAGAGTTTCTATTGGAATAAAAATAATTTCGAATTATGGCTGATAGAAGGGGGATGTATTGGGTTTATATAGTTATTTATTTCAAATTTATCTCTTAAATTAGATAGGATTTGATTTAAATAAATTGGAGTTTGCTTTGTTAGGATAGGATATAGATATAGATGTTTTCCTAGTAGAAGCAGGATTAGTATTTATTTAAAACCCCCTTTAATTAATCTTCCTTTTAATTTAAATTATTTTAAAACCGATTCAATCCAAATACAATCCAAATCCAACTCAATTAAATCTAGATAATTTTAAATCCAAATTAAATATAGATGATTCTCATATTTAAATCAAACGTATTTAAATTAAATCAATAAAATCTAATCAAAGTTTAAATTACCACAATAAGTTCAAAATATCTTTTCTAAAAATAATAAGAATAAATAATTTCGAAAATCCAAAAAAAAATATAAACAAAAATTTGTACATCCATGCAAATAAGGTATTTACATAAAATATAGTTTTCTCAATTAATTTGAACTAGAAATAAAATAATCTTTTATAAAAGTAAAAGATAAATGTTTTGGCAATATCGTGAAATGTTCTTCTGCTATGAAAATATTTGTTTATACTATGTATTGAAACAACATATTTATTCTATATTCATAAGAAAAACAATAATAAAATATTTGTATATGAATGAACAAATATCTCGTATTTACGTCTTTACGCATTCGCACTCGAGGTACGATACCAAAATAAAAATCAATACCAAAATAAATTAATAAAAAATATAGTAAAAATTTAGGGGATTTACATCCTACCCAACTTACAAGAATTTCGTCCTCGAAATTAAAAATAAGTAGGGGGTTCGAGAAGGTACAAAGTTATATCGATCAAATCACGACGTTCAACACAAACATGCATTAGAAATCGTGATCTCGATAACTACGGAAATAAATTATGTATTTAATTTAGGGAGTAAATGATGGTCACGATAATGAATCTAGGGTCAAGGGAAAGGACGAGTAACTCGAGATGGGGATATAGTTCCGTTGGTTGGTCGGTGGCTAACTATCTTGGCAATAGATGGTGGGACAACTAAGGGGATATCAAGTACGAGCATTTTGTCATTCCAAAATAAGTGAAAGACAAAGACTATTAAGAGTGTGAAGAAGCTATTATCGAATACGAATACGTGGTCCAAAGGCGACATGAATAGTTCAAAAGAGAATTGCCAAGGCAATCGTGGATAAGACTCTAGAGGCCAAGTTTAACTATGTCTCCATCCATGTTAGAACGATATGTAAAAAGCGAACCAAAGTGCACTCGGTTGATCAGACCATCATGCACCGGTTCTAATTAGACAATATGTTAGTGAACGCGCGCTCAATAGCATAAGTCATGAACAAGCTCGATAGATGGATAAGCTTGTAAAACTAGTTTATAGTAGCAACATTAGTCAAGATGGTAAAAATATAGGCACATGAGATTATTATTGAAAGAGAGTAGAATTATTTCAAACTTCTTAAGGATCTAGGTACCTATGTAGTCATCCTACGGTCTACTTGTCTAAGACTTGGTTAAGGTCATAAGGATAATTAGGTCGAAAGGCATTCTACCCAACTTACAAGAGTTAAACTAATAGTGTGATGGGACAATGGGTCAAGCAATCAAGATAAAGCACAAAGTTAAGCATTTAAGGAATTAAGTAGAACAAAATCACATATCGGATTGAAAGAATTGAGTCGAGGTTGAGTCCCTATTCTTGGTCGAAAAATATATCGGTATCATGGTAAAGGTTATAGTCTAGTCTTTATGACCCGAAAGTCATATCATAAAAATAGAGTACCAATGGACGTATTTGAGTGGGACATAATATACCTACATGAAGGTGAGCTCGTCTATGTCTTACATATAAAATTTGTTGGAAGGTAACAGCTGGTCTCGTGCTCCGATTATCAATGTCCTGATAGGGGACACCAAATGATCAAGAATAGAAAGTGGCTGTTCATGAGGTGCTAATTAATGCAAACAAAATAAAAAGGATCAAGTTAAAGCACGAAATAAAGATAATTAAGAAATCTAGTATATCAAAGTAAAATAAGTTAGGGACAAGTTTTCTAGAGAGAAGATAGTCTCCTAGATGGGGTATGATCAAGATACAGTTCTAATTATTTTTGAAATTCTCAAATGATTAGACGGTCACGGTAAAAGGTCTAGATTGAGGAAAGGACAGGTAAGTCAAGATTGAGATAAAGTCACATGGTTTGGTAGATGGCCAACTACACTTGAGTATATACAACTATCATGGTCATGAGTGATATGGCAATTAATGTGGACTACTCTATCTCATTAGGGCTATCTTGGTTGTCTACAATTATAAGTCTGACTTCTTGACTTCGAGCTTTCACAAAGTTTCTTAATAAGAATTTCTCGAAAAATAATCTACCAAATTTCTATTCATTCTTCCTCGTCCAATCATAATCATAACTTAAAATGTAAATTCCTTTAATCAATAATTTTTTATCACATCATTAGTAACTTTTCCCAAAAGTTGTAATAAAACTCAATATTCGAATAATCCTATCAGTCATCAAATCCCTTTTTTTAACTAAATTTCATAGCATATCATAACTTTAAAAAAATTCAAATAATCCTCGAGATAACTTTTAGTATACAAGTCCAAATCTAAACTCAACAAAAAAAAAATTTAATACACTTATCAACCATAATCCTATGTATGATTTTTATCAAATTGATTTCATAAATCATACATACTTCCAAAAATCAAAAAAAAAAATTTCCCTTCTTCTTTTTACCACGATATTTTTTTTGATATCCAATATCGAAACCTTAAACTCAAAATCTAAATAAATTTATAATCCTCAGTCATACGACACAAGTTAAAATCTAAAAATTTACCAAATTTTATCATCGTCCTCAAAGTTTGGTCAATCGTAAAGTATACTGCAACATAAACATATTTAAGACCCCTTTCAATTCAAATTTATATCCCTCCAAAGATGTGTAGCTGTAACTCAATTTAAATAATTCCTATGGCCATTTTTAAAAGCTAAGATTATTTTCAAACCAAATTTATAACTGTTCAAAGGTGTATAACTATAATACAATAAATCATAAACATCAAAACTCGAAAATCAAATAAATTTTATATTTGTTCAAAGTCTGTCACCCAAAACTCATAAATATCACAAATCGAAAAGCAAATCAATTTTATACTTATGCAAGGATGTATAACTATAATCCAATAATTCATAAATATTAAATCTTGAAAATCAATCACTTTCTTAAACCAAGTATGAAATTCTATAAATCCTCTGGTGTTTACTATTTAGAAATCTCAAGGTTAAAACTTTCCGTGGTAATATCCTACTTTACCAATTACTAATTATTAAATCACACTAAAAAGCCTTTTTAACAAAATTAGAGTCTTAAATGTATTCCAATTGCCAATATGACCATTTTAGCCGTGTGTTTGACCTATGAGCATATACTAGTGTAGTCATCTTACTAAACACGAAACTAAGAAATTTATGGTAGAAGGAGTCAAGCAAGATGCAGTTCAAGGAGGTCGAACAAGAGTTCAGAAATTGAAGCCAAGGGAAGAGGTCAAGCTGTATGGATGAGATTCCTAGATTCTAATCCTATTGCAGGCTCACATCGGTACAATTACGTAACCGAAGTGACAAACTGACCTGCATGGGCCACCACAAAAACATGTAACGCTCCAGTCCTAATACTTGAGACTAGATACGTATCATGCCAGCTGTATACATACGAGTAAATATACGACTCGTATATATACATAGGCTGTAAATGTGGAAAGCCAAGACACTAAATCTCATCCACAAAGATAAATAATGATATAAAGCAACTTTGAGTTTGTCAAGTACACAATAGTTGGGCGGAGATAAAGTCCACTACCAACCAAATTAAACATGGAAAAATATACAAGGAAAGAATTTAGCAAGCGAGAGCAAGTGACGTGTCCAAGAGCAATCATCACGAGGGAAGGAATAGCCTTAGCTAGAGCACCTGCAGAAAATATGAACACACACCTGGGAAAAAACCAGGTCCTCAGAGGGACGTAACAAGACACATAATATCATGCCGATAAACTGAATAAATAAACTCAACAGAAAAGTATGCATGAGTAAAGGTTCCTACCCATTCTAGGTGATATGCACTTTGAGGATAACGTTCTATGCAGGGGCTGTAACGGATTCACGCAAGCAAGTAATAGAGAGTGGCCAGCAAGTAGCGCTCATCCGAGACGCTATCGGCCTGGGCAGAAGGTAGTGCTCATGAGAGTCACCCTCGGCCCAAAATGTGTGTAAAAATAAAATGTAGCCCCTACGCTAATAACTGTCCCCTCCCCCCAATGATACTATACATGTGTCGACTCTACGACATCGTTTAATCCTTAATAACTACCAAGTCTTCTACACAAATCTATTAGCAGTTATATCCTAACGCACGGCCTGTACGCGCCAATGATCAGTCAGCACGCAAGTCCGTATCTATATGCGACTCACAACTCACACACAATCCGTGGCACATCGTGACAGTTTATGAGATACACTAAACATACGGTGGTCCCTTAACTCTAAGCCAATTGCATAAAGTATAATAATTTGTATCTATATAGTTTTGAAAGAATAGCATAAAGAAAAAGCATGCATGATATTGAGCAAGAAATTAAATAGTAAAGGCAAGGTGTCTTGCCTGATGTCCGAGTGAGGTAAGATGATGTCCTGGCGACGAATCAACAGCAGCGCACAAAGAGGAAGGTGTAGGTACAACTTCGAATGCTGAAAATAGTCTATTATCTAATTATAAATAATACTGCACCTATTACATTTATTTAATAAATTCTAAAGTTAGGATATGGCATAGGTTTTTGTATTAACTCTCCGAAAAACTAAACGGATCACATTTTCATTTCCGGAATCTCCCGAAATCGCAAAAATACTGAGACCCGTTTATTTTTAGGACACTAGATACTCAAACAATTTTGTAGAAATCTACAGAATGAATTTTGTCTTTTAAAATATTTTTTTGGAAAGCTGACCTCGATACGCTTCTTTTAAAAAAACTGGAGGCGAAACAGAGTTCGGAGGTAGGAGATATCGTTGTTGCAAGTTGCTCTTGCTACTAAAAAGTGGGGCTGAATTCTAATGACAAATTTTAGAGTTTCTATTGGACTAAAAATAATTTCGAATTATAGCTGATAGAAGGGGGATGTATTGGGTTTATATAGTTATTTATTTTAGATTTATCTCCTAAATTAGATAGGATTTGATTTAAATAAATTGGAGTTTGCTTTGTTAGGATAGGATATAGATAGAAATATTTTCCTAGTAGAAGTAGGATTATTATTTATTTAAAACCCCCTTTAATTAATCTTCCTTTTAATTTCAATTATTTTAAAACCGATTCAATCCAAATCCAACTCAATTAAATCTAGATAATTTTAAATCCAAATTAAATATAGATGATTCCCATATTTAAATCAAACTTATTTAAATTAAAGCAATAAAATCTAATTAAAGTTTAAATTACCACAATAAGTTCAAAATATCTTTTCTAAAAATAATAAGAATAAATAATTTTGAAAATTCAAAAAAAAATATATGAATAAAAATTTGCACATCCATGCAAATAAGTTATTTACATAAAATATAGTTTTCTAAATTAATTTGAAATAGAAATAAAATAATCTTTTATAAAAGTAAAAGATAAAGGTTTTGGCAATATCGTGAAATGTTCTTCTGCTATGAAAATATTTGTTTATACTATGTATTGAAACAACATATTTATTCTATATTCATAAGAAAAACAATAATAAAATATTTGTATATGAATGAACAAATATCTCGTATTTACGTCTTTACGCATTCGCACTCGAGGTACGATACCAAAATAAAAATCAATACCAAAATAAATTAATAAAAAAATATAGTAAAAATTTAGGGGGTTTACAAGAAAGGAGGCAAAGTTCAATTACAAGCCTTTGCAACAATCTCTAAGTTTAAAGCAAAGTGCATAAGCTCTAGGTTGCGCGAGTTTTGTGCATGATTAGATTGTGCAAATTTATGAGTTGCGCTGGGCAGCGCAAGTTTGAAAATTTTGCAACACAGTTCGTAAAGACGAACAGTGTGTGTTATGATGCAGCCGAGACTCTAAAAAGAGGAGACGCAAGTGATAAAGTGCGCACCTGCACTCTAAGAAGAGGAGGCGCATGTTATAGAGTGCGCAGGTCGACCAGAGCTCTAAGAAGAGATGGTCGATTCTGACCGGCGCCTAAGGAGCAGTTGACTCATTTTCTAAGGATCGCCTTCGAGCGGCAGGTTTCTCTCTCAGCTCTCGACGACGATGGTGCATATCGTGCCTTCATCGGTAACGCACGCGACAAAGGCTCGGTTGTATGAATAATGGCACCTCTAGAGGGGGTGAATAGAGTGCAGCGGAGAATATTTAGCAATTAAAAATTTAAATCTAAGCAGGTGAAGCAATATATATATATATATATATATATATATATATATATATATATATATATATATATATATATATATATATATATATAATTGCAAGTAAGTCAGTAAAATTAGGGCGAGAAAGTAATACACAACGACTACAGGTTTATATTGGTTTCCTTCTGTGAGGACTAGTCCAGTCTCGAGTACTCAACCCGATGTTTGAATCCACTATTTGAAATAGAGATTACACCACGTGTTTTGCTCCGAAGAATACGTCAACTTCACCACCGTCGTGTTTTTATCCGAAGCCCACGAACAAACTTCAACACCTTTCTTGAAGAAAGCTTTTGTACGCCAAGCTTGTATAACTCAAAACTCCTACACGGAAACCACCAGCACTAGAAGAATAGAGTTGACTTGGAGATTTGAAGATTAAAGCTTTGGGAATGGAATAGAAAGCTTAGAAATAGATAGAGAAGATGAAGATTGAATCTGTGTTTAGAAATGAAATTTTTTTCTCTATTTATTGGTTTTTCTAGGACAGAGTTCGGGCAAAACTTGGTACCCTAACGTTCAAAAATTCAAACGTTGGAGATCCATAAGAATAGGTAAAGCTTCTGACCAGGAGTGAATTCTGCTGACCGAGTTCGGGCAGAACTCTGGCCGAGTTCGGTTAGCCTAATTCCAGGGCTGTTTTGGTTTTTGGATCTGGTTTGGTTTAGGATCAAATCAGGAATTGGTTTGGTTTAGGAATCAAGATGGGATTGGTTTAGGATAGACTTCTAACTGCTAGTGGTCCCGATTCACAAATAATCTAGACTCAATAAAATGGAAAAATACAGAATAAATAATAAAATCTCAGAGACGATGCAATCTGTATTCTTTGTTTCTTTTCATATCGAGATCGAAGTTTTAAGTCACTTATCAAAATCGGTTTGACTATGGCTAAATGTGCCAACAATCTCCTCCATTTTGATAATGTGACAAAACTATGATTGATACTTAAAGAAAAGTTCAGTTTGAAGGAAAGTAGACTTGATGAGTCCGAAAGGTATGGTAGTAGCTTTTGTGCGTCAAAAAAAATAGTACAGTACAATGCTCAATGCTCAATGCTTCCCCGTAGTGTATGGTCAAGTCTTATTACAACCCCGTAATAAAATATTCTGCTGAATCTATATCTGTAGAGTCTAAACCAAAATTCTTTCTAACCAAATTAGTTATACAGTAAATAATCATCAGATATCGTAAGTTATATCCAAGATGAATCAAATCTAATTTTATTAATCTTACTCCCCCATTTTGTTAAAATAGCAAAATGGTGTAGCAATATTAAACCATAAAGCATAATAGAAGACATGCATAGAATAATGGAAATACTAGCATAAATAAAAAAAAGTTTTGCATACATCACATCGAGCAGCCGTGGGGTCAAAGTAACGCTGCGCCTCACGGTCATCAATACGATAGCCAAGCCGGGTCGGATCACGAACCATAGGAATGGGGCCTCTAGGGTTGTGAGCAAGACTATATGACAAATCATAAACCGTGTTCGAGATGGCCTAGAGCTAAAGGGTAGTACGAAAATCCATAGCTCAGAACTGATCCAGCATGAGAGTCTGAAGGGACTCAAGAGTAACACCGACAGGAGGATGAGTATCCTGAGAATTCGTGGAAGTGGGAGTGACTACAGGCGGTGGAACCTGTGTAGGCTGAGTTGGGCGACGATGCTCATGAAGTTAGGCAGGAGCAGCATCCTCAGCACAGTCCTCAAGACTGACCTTAAAATACTGAAAGATGATAGGGAGGTACATCACGTATAGAAGGCATCGCGAGGAAGCCTTATGACAACGTTCCATAGCGGAGATAATAGCCTTGGAAAGATTAAAAGGAACATAAAAGTGAAGATGATACATCGCTGAGAGTTCCAGGCAGAAAATCTCATCCGTGGCAGTGTTCTTAGGAAGGATAGTGGAGAATACCATGCGATGGAGATCATAGAAGTAGTTGTTCATATGTCTAGGGCGAAGAGTGCCATGGGGTCGAGGATTCGGTTCACGTAGCGAATCACGAAAGGAATCAAAAGTTATCCCCTCGGGAAACTCAACAGAGGTGATTTCGATAAGTGCTTCCCCTTCATTGGGTACGTGGAGAATGATTGCTAAATCATCGGCATCAAACTCGATGTCGTCTCCACCAACTTTTAATTTTACCATGTCCTTTGTGACCGAGAAATTACAATAGAACATGCGAATGGCGTTGGTATAAATGGAAAAAGTTGATTGAACTAACTCTAGCAAATGATGATATATGAATACACTATAGTGATCAGAAAATAACGTAAAGTTGATAGGAGTGCCCAGACAGATTTTACTTTTATAAAAGTCCGTGAACCAAGAGTCCGAAGCTTCTTGGGACACAAAAATAAATTCATTGAAGAAATCTCGATCGGGTCTCGAAGGAGTGTAAAGTGAAAATGAGGCCGCCTCATAAGGAGTCGAGGACGAACCTTTATCAACTTTCCTCTTCTTTTGAGAAGAAATAGGTTGTTTGGGAGCCATATGAAAATTGAACGAAAAGAAAAGAGAGATATATGCCAAAATTGATTGTAGAAAATAGAAGAGAACCACGAGAGAGCTCCGAATCCAAAGTTTGAGAGCTTGAAGAGCTTGGATGAGGGAGAACAAGGAGGTTAGGGTTAGGGTTTTTGGTAGGGTTTGATGTTGCTGTGATGAGGAAGAAGACGATAAAAAGGGATTAAATAGAAGAGGGGCTCGACTGTCCAGCTTCTGTTTAAAATCCCCCAGACCGAGTTCGATCCGAGTTCGGCCAAAACTCTGACCGAGTTCGGTCGCTAGGGTTTCAAGGCAGTTGTTGAAAACAGTGTGATATTTTTTAACATAAATAAGAAAAATAAATTAGAATTAATTGTGTTGAAGAATTTTTTTTAATATTTATTAATTAATTACACATAAATTGCCATAAATACTTTGGGTTAGCTGTAGAGACCGGATCCCAGCTAGCGGTAGTCCGAAGACTAGTGCACTGTGTCGCTTCAGGTTATTTACACCTGTGTGACAGAAGGGCCCTTTCGACTTATAACCAAAATAAATTTAGCAAATTCATGTTCATTAAATAATAATATTATATTACCTCAACATCTAGAATTCCTAATTCTCTTTTTATAAAGTTAAAACGATCTTCAGCCAAAGGCTTTGTGAAGATGTCAGCTAGTTGATGTTCAGTATCAATAAATTCTAAAACAATATCACCGTGCAAAAGATGGTCTCTCAAAAAGTGATGTCTAATTTCTATGTGTTTAGTGCGTGAATGACATATGGAATTCTTAGTGAGATTAATAGAGCTAGCGTTGTCACAGTAAATAAGAATATGTTGAAAGGATAATTGAAAGTCTTCCAGAGTTTGTTTCATCCATAAAATTTGTGCACAACAACCTCCTGCAGCTATATACTCAGCTTCAGTAGTTGATATGCAACTGAATTTTGTTTCTTAGAAAATCAGAAGACTAATGACTTTCGTAGAAAATGACATGTACCGCTGGTACTTTTACGATCGATCTTGCATCCAGCAAAATTTGCATCCGAGTAACCTATCAGGTCAAACAAATCAGTTTAGGAATACCAAAGACCGGTTATCAAAGTTCTTTTAAGGTATCGTAAGATACGCTTAACAGCACTTACATGTGATTCGTTAGGACAAGCCTGATATCTAGCACATAAGCATACCGCAAACATAATGTCTGGACGACTAGCAGTTAAGTATAGTAAACTACCAATCATACCTCTATACTTACGTATGTCGGCTGGTGTACCACTTTCATATATATCAAGCTTTGTAGACATTGCCATTGGAGTGCCAATAGGTTTGACATTTTCCATATCATATTTCTTTAGCAAGTCTTTTGTATATTTGGCTTGATTAATAAAAATCCCTTGTGAACTCTGCTTAATTTCCAGTCCAAGGAAGAATGTTAATTCTTCCATCATGCTCATTTCGAATTCACTCTGCATACACTTAGCAAACTCGTTACGTAGCATCTCATCAGTAGCTCCAAAGATTATATCATCTACATATATCTGCACTAGTAAAACATTTTTGTCTAAATATTTTATAAACAAAGTTGAATCAACCTTCCCTTTCGAAAAACCATGTTCAAGTAGGAAAGAACTAAGACGCTCATACCATGCACGGGATGCTTGTTTGAGAACGTATAGAGCTTTCCGAAGCTTGAATATGTGATTAGAAAATTTAAAATCTTCAAAGCCTGGAGGTTGTTTTATGAAAACTTCTTCTTTTATAAAACTATTTAAAAAAATACTTTTAACATCCATTTGAAAAAGTTTGAAAACATGAAAACTTGAAAAAGCATAAAGCATACGAATGGACTCTAATCTAACAACTAGAGCATACGTCCCATCATAGTCAATGCCTTCTCCTTGATTATAGCCTTGAGCTACTAGACGTGCTTTGTTGCGTGTGATTGAGCCATTTTCATCTAACTTATTTCGGAACACCCACTTAGTACTAATGATCGGATGATCAATAGGTCTGGAAACAAGTTTTCAAACTTGATTCTGTTCAAATTGGTTAAGTTTCTCTTGTATAGCAGAAATCTAAAATTTATCAAAAAAAGCTTCTAAAACATTCTTAGGTTCAATTTTGGAAATAAAAGCAACATTTGCTATTACCAATTATCTTGAGCTGGAATGAGTGCTTACGCCTTTTGACACATCACTGATTACCAGGTCTTCGGGATGGTCTGGTGTAAATCGCATACGTTTCGGCAGACTTTTCAGATAAGATTTGGAAGTATCTTCTGTTGTGGAAGTTTCTTCTATTGTGGGAGTTTTTTTTTATTGTCACTGTCGTATTGTTTTTTGACATTCAGCTCATCGAACTTGACATTGATTGATTCTTCAACAATAAGTGATTTCTTATTGAATACTATGTATCCTTTATTTTTTGTCGCATATCCCAAAAAAATTCCTTCATCAGCCATTTCATCAAAATTTTCCAAGTTGCCTTTTGTATTTAGAATATAACATCTGCATCCAAAGACCTTGAAATAGCTGATATTAGGAGTTCTATTAAACCATAATTCAAAAGAAGTCTTTTTAGAGATGGGTCTAATAAGAACTCTATTCAATACATGGCATGCTGTATAGACAGCTTCTGCCTAAAAGTATTTAGGAAGATTATACTGATTATGCATAACTCTGACCATATCACCGAGAATTCTGTTCTTCCTTTCTACAACTCCATTATACTGAGGAGTTCTGGGGCAAGAGAATTCATGAGATAATCCATTTGAATTACAGTAAGACTTGAATTCATGGTTATCAAATTCTTCTCCATGATCACTTCGAACACGAGTAATAATGAATCCTTTCTTATTTTGTACCTTCTTACAGAAAGATACAAACTCGAAAAAGGCCTCATTCTTATTTGCAAGAAAATAAACCCACGTATATCGTGAATAGTCATCGACTATCACGTAAGCATAAAGTTTTCCGCCAAGACTGGCGACTCTACTTGGTCCAAACAAGTCCATATGAATTAATTGTAGGGGTCTAGAGGTACTTACAACGTTTATTGATTTGAAAGATGATCTAGATGCCTTATTCTTCTCACAATCAGCACAGATCATATCTTTCTTGAAACATATTTCAGGTAAGCCTCTTACCAGTTTCTTGGTGGACAATCTTGCGTGTCCATGTTTGCATGACCAACGCGCATATGCCAAATCCAGCTATCGTTTTGTGTTGTAAACAGACACTTTTCTATATTGTTAGTCTTTTCTGACAAATATAAAACATATATGTTGTCCTCTCTTATTCCTTCAAAGGAAATTATTTCAGAGGTTTTATCATAGACAAAACATTTATTTTTAACAAAATTTATTCCATAACCGTGATTAGCTAATTGACTGATACTTAACAAGTTATGTTTCAATTCTGTTACTAAGCAAACATTTTTAATAATAGGAGAGGGAGAGATACCTATGTCACCAATGCCAATGATATTACCTTTAAGACTATTTCCAAAAGAGACATAGCCTTCTTTCTTCATCGATAGAGTTGCAAACAATTTGTCGTCACCTGTCATATGCCTGGAACAACCACTATCGAATATCCACTTGCTTTTAGTGGGAGGAGGAAGGTCCACATATAACACAGGTTGAAGATGTAACATTTGGTACCCACTTTCTTGAGGGTCCTGATGTGTTAGCTTTTGGAACCCATTTATACATATTCATATCTACTAGCTTTCTAATCTTACACTGTGGTGACACATGTCCTTTTAATCCACAATAATGACATGTAGCAAAAGTGCTAGTGCTAGGTTTTGTTTGAAAAACATGCTTTTGAGTTTTTGAAAAGGTGTGTGTACTCGTGTTATGTGGAAACGTGTATATATAAGCATGATTTCTAACACTACCAGTTGTGTTGTTAGTGTGGTGTTTGTGTTTAGCCTTTTGACTAGTGTTTATCTGAGAAGTTGGTCTAGCGACTTGTTTTCCCAATTTTATCTCTAACTTTTTAGAGTTGCCATTGGCTTTATTTAATTTGGCCGTGAGTGCATCTACTCTTTGAATAACAATGTTATACTTCTTATTATCTAGTTCATAGAGATTGTTAAGTTTTGTATTTTCTTGATTTACTTCTTCAAGCCTTTCAAGAGAATCATGCAGACTTAGCCTTAAGGAAGTAATCTCACTGATGCCAATAGAAGAATCTTTAATATCTTCTAAAATCCTGGATTGCTTTAAAAATTTAGACTGTACAAATTTTAGCTCTTTCTTAGCATTTTTGTACATGTCTATCATTTTCTTCTAATCGGCCAAGAGATCAGAGAAAGCCTCACATAATTCATCAAAGTGAATTATTCATAGAGAGGGTTAGTTATTACCTTAGCATCTGTAGCCATGAAGCATAGGTTTGCTAAGCTCCGAGAGTTGTCGTCTTCTTCAGAGTCACTAGCCTCGCTTTCACACTAGATACTAGTGTTTGCATAGTTATTGGTTGTTGACCTTCTCTTGCTTGTCTGATCATATCTGCTTGTTTGATCGTGTCTGCTTTCTTTTCTTATAACAAGGCAATCCTTCTTTATGTGACCTATTCTTTTGCAGCTGAAACAGATTGGTTCTTCGTCATCTTTGAAGTCTTTCTTCTTCTTGTTTGACTTCTCGCGTCTGAGGAATCTTCTGAAGTTCCTTGTTATCAGGGCCATTTGCTTATTTTTCCGAGTCGTCTGATTCACTCTCGTCGTCAGAGATTGTTTTGTGATTTGCCTTGACTGCTATTGTCTTCTCTTTCGGATGGTGATCTTCGAAATCCTGAAGGTCCAACTCATGTGTCATGAGCTTTCCAGTCAGGATTTCAAGACTTATTGTCGAGAGATCATTTTTTTCTATAATAGTCGTTGCTTTTGGATTCCAGCTTTTTGGTAGTCCACTAAGAATCTTTCAAATTTTTTCATGATCGTTGTAATATTTGCCAAGGGAAGCTAGAGGATTAACAATATCTAAAAATGTACTAAATATAGCAGTAATAGTCTTATTAGGCTTTATTTTGAATGCCTCATATTCTTGTATAAGTTGTGAGATTTTGGATTCCTTCACTTGTAAAGTACCTTCATGAGTAACCTCAAGAAGTTTTCAAACCTCGTTGGACGTGGCACATGTAGAGACTCTATTGAACTCAGTTTTATCAATAGCACAAAATAAAGCATTGATGGCTTTAACATCAAGACTAGCTTGTTTCTTTTCATTGTCGGTGTATCTATCAAATGGTTTGTCAACTAGAGCACCATCTATCGTAATAGGTAGAGATTTCTTATAACCATTGACGACAATCAACCATAAATCAAAATCAAGTGACTTGAGGAAAAAGCTCATCCGTGTCTTCCAGTACATGTAATTTATGCCATCAAATAAAGGTGGCCTATTGGTTGACTGACCTTCACCGTTGCTTGGAAATAGGGATGCCATATCTCAATGCGTGTTAATTTCGTCGAGAGAAACCTGCTCTAATACCAATTGTAGGAATAATGGCACCTCTAGAGGGGGTGAATAGAGTGCAGCGAAGAATATTTAGCAATTAAAAATTTAACTCTAAGCAGGTGAAGCAATATATATATAAAATAATTACAAGTAACTCAGTAAAATCAGGGCGAGAAAGCAATACACAAAGACAACAGGTTTATACTTGTTTCCCTCTGTGAAGACTAGTCCAGTCTCAAGTACTCAACCCGATGTTTGAATCCACTATTTGAAATAGAGATTACACCACGTGTTTTTCTCCGAAGAACATGCCAACTTCGCCACCATCGTATTTTTATCTGAAGCCTACGAACAAACTTCAACACCTTTCTTGAAGAAAGCTTTTATATGTCAAGCTTGTACAACTTGAAACTCCTACTCGAAAACCACCAGCACTAGAAGAATAAAGTTGACTTGGAGGTTTGAAGATTAAAGCTTTGGGAATGGAATAGAAAGCTTAGGAATATATAGAGAAGATGACATTTGAATCTGTGTTTAGAAATAAAAATTTCTTCTCTATTTATAGGTTTTTTAGGACATAGTTCGGACAGAACTCGGTACCCTAACGTTCAAAAATTCAAACGTTGGAGATCCAAAAGAATAGGTAAACCTTCTCACCAGGAGTGAAATCTGCTGAGTGAGTTCGGTCCGAGTTCGGGCAAAACTCTGGCTGAGTTCGGTTAGCCTAATTCCAGGGCTGTTTTGGTTTTTGGATCTGGTTTGGTTTAGGATCAAATCAGGAATTGGTTTGGTTTAGGAATCAAGATGGGTTTGGTTTAGGATAGACTTCTAATTGCCAATGATCCCGATCAAAGTTTTAAGACACTTGTCGATACAGAATAAATAATAAAATCTCAGAGACGACACATTCTGCATTCTTCGTTTCTATTCATATCGAGATCAAAGTTTTAAGATACTTATTGAAATCGGTTTGACTATGGCTAAATGTGCCAACATCGGCGACGCCTTACCCTTGTCAGCAATAGACTTCCTTGGTGCCATGGTCGGGAAAGCTTTTGAACTTGGAAAGAAGGAGATAAAGGGTTTGGGGAAATCAAAACTTTTTTGTAAAAAGAAAAAAAATCTCTCTCGAAAATGACTATTTATAGCCTAAGAAACGTTTTGTAACTGTTGCGCAATTTGCGCTCGAAAGTCAGAGTCGGTTATGTTGTTGGAAGGCACAACTCATGTCAATCTCCTCTAAATTTAAAGTATTTCAAAGTTTGAAACTTTTCAAACTTTGAAGGGGGTCTTGTATGAGCTCAAAAATAAATGGGCGCCACACTTAAAAAGCCATCAACATCAGATAGCGTCTGGTCACTAGGTTGTACGATACTCAGGTTGCGCCAAAGTCAGGGTGCGCGAGTCCCACGTGGCAAGCTTCCTCCAGAAATTGTAACGTAAGTCATGATTACTGACAACTCGACAGTCGAAGAATATCTCTCGAATCTCGGAAAGCGCGGTGCTCGAGAAGACTTTATCAATTTTTAATAAATGCAGACAGTTGTTGGAAGGCACAACTCATGTCAATCTCCTCTAAATTTAAAGTATTTCAAAGTTTGAAACTTTTCAAACTTTGATGGGGGTCTTGTATGAGCTCAAAAATAAATGGGTGCTACTCTTAAAAAGGCATCAGCATCAGATAGCGCCTGGTCACTAGGTTGCGCGATACTCTGGTTGCGCCAAAGTTAGGGTGCGCGAGTCTCATGTGGCAAGCTTCCTCCAAAAACTGTAACGTAAGTCATGATTACTGACATCTCAACAGTCGAAGAATATCTCTTTGAATCTCGGGAAGCACGACGCTCGAGAAGACTTTATTAATTTTTAATAAATGCAGACAGCTATCTTGCGCTAGTCATCAAGTGGTACGAGGTTATTAATGAAGACTGAACAGTAAGAGGCACTAGTCATCAGGTTGCACCCGGCACAACCTATCAAACTGGCGCCACTTAACCAATTTCTATCCAGAAGCAAAATGACGTGGCATGCATGCCACTAATCTCGAAGAACGTGTCCACTATGCTGCCCACAACCACATGCATCTTACTCACAGAATGCCACACGTCCACAGCAGTTCAATTAACCGTTCGTACAACTAGATAGGTGGCATGCAACACACAGTATGCACAACTCAGAAACAGTTATTTCAGAACTCTATAAATAGAGTTTCAAATCAGTTCTAAAGGATGACTAATGATCATAATCTACTGACAAAGTGCTTCTGCATTCTCCAGAGGCTTGTGTCTTCAATATCACATCGTCCAAGGGATAAAGTGATCATCTTCTGATCAGATTCCTACAGTTGTACTTTTCTAGAATTCAAGTGCACTCATTGTACTTTTCTTCTTCTTAGTTTGTAAATCAAACTTTTATTTTTATAAATAGCCTCGTATCTGACTCGCAGTTGGGTAACGACTTTGGCTAACTATTTTTGTGACTATGCTTGTGGACTGGATATGACTGTAGGTCTGTGATGCACCCTACGTGGCGATTCTTGTTGCATGTGTTAGCTTGGCACCCAGTACGATCGTTGTGCTGTTGGAGGCCGAAACTTAGTGCTCTCGGCTACGATTTGGTTTCCAGTATGCATCGTTGCACTATTGGAGGATGAGACTTAGTGTTCTCAGTTTGCAATTCTGCGATAGGTTGCACCGAGTGGTTATAGCCCCAACTTACAGGGAGCCCCCATTCAGATTGATAGAGGAGACTCTACCGAATTTTCCAGAATTTTCGATCGAAGATTTGGTTCAAAGATTTGGGTAGAGTCGTTCCTTTAGTTTTTTGAACTGGACTCGTGCAGATTTATTTTGTTATATTATACCTGATTCTAGTGCTGCTAGGTAGACTCTTGACTAGATTAGTCACCTAGCTACTTGACATGTCTTGTCCGTCGGATAGCGTAAGGAGCGCGGTTCTACTCGAGAGATGGTCTGCAATCCTAGTCCTTATTTGTGTTAAGGATTATAGATCTGCTCCAGGGTGGTTCCTGCAATTGTTTCCATTTTTCAGCGGTATTAATTATTTGACTCTTGTCCCCTGACCATTTTTCTAGACGGTGTTCTAGTTTAGCCAGATAGGGCAGACAGTTGTCCTATGTATCAGGATTGTGACCTTTGAATATATCCAAGGATTGAGTATTATAGGGAGTATGATCCCAGGATATTGATTTGGTAGACTCACATGGATTCTTAAATAATATTGTCATTCCTTTTTAGATGATGTTCTAATTTAATCATATATGACTATGTGGATTCCTGGATTTTGATGATTGTGCGAGTGTTTCACGAAACGTGGAGAATATCGAGGGTATCATTATATGATTTTTATCCGACTTCCCAAGCGCCTAAAACCTGGTACCATTGTTATAACCCGGTAGTTGAGAGACTTGTTTCCTGATAGCTTGTGATTATTGATTCAGATGATTCTTGTGAGCCAGAGGGCCTAGCATTATTTATGTTGATTAGCGTAGTATCTGGTGATTGTATTTCTTGATCTAATTTCCATTGTAGATAGGAAAACTATTGATAGCTTAATCTGGAGGATAGACCGACTTGATGATTAGAGCTGTAGGCTATCATGTGTGCTTAAGATGCTATTATAGTAGGGATTTCGACCGTGTACCTGACCTGATACCCATGCTACGATGTAGGAAGATGACTTCATGTGACTGTCTGATTTGTCCTTGTTCCTGATATGACTACTTGTATCCGTGCTATGATTCTAGCTTACCCTTTGAGGTACTGGCCCTGTTATTGTACTGAGGTACTATTTCCCTGATTATATTGTACTGCAGTACAATCCTGTTATTCTAGCTATATTATATGATTACCTGCACGGGTACCCTGGTAATTGACCTGTATTCTTAGCGTGGTCAGGATTGATTGATTGTTTGTTGTATTACACTAAGAATAAATTATAATTGGGACTTAGGTGCCGAGGTTGATTCTTACTTAGCATTCCCGTACTGAGGTACGACATCTAGGAGGATGATCATGTGACCACGACATGTGATTCCGAATAATTGTAAAGATAATCTAGGTAATTTACACTAGTAGAAGCATTGGGAGGGAACGGAATCTCGAGGTCGTATAGTACTAGCTACTTCCCAGATATTAGTCATGGAGTGCAGGCTGGCCGCTATGGATATTGTTACCATCTGTATTAGAGGATGGCAGTATCCGGCTACTTTATCTACTATATATTATATGCTTTTCTTGCTCGCACGGTGGCCTTACAAGGGACAGGTGCTTATCTTATCTTATTATATTTGGCCCCACTAGCCTGCTAGATCGACACGATCTACGAATTTCTATATTCTACATTGTTAGTGTAACCCAACCTCCACATTGAAAGCCGTAGGCATTTGAGTGGCTTCTTATTTCCCTTAAATTGTTTGGCTTGTTGCTTGCAAGGATGACTGATATCGACTCCCCGTTGGCGATGCAGGTATTATTGGATGTTAAGGTGGCTGTGATGATTGTTGGTTATTTAGCTACATTAGTTGTGGAATGTTATCGTGCGTTGGTACCATTCGATTCTTACCCTCATTTACTATTCATATATGTTATTCATGTGTTATATTTTATCCTGCTGGCTTTTCTTCGCCCATCCTTAAGCCTTTATTTTAAGTACTTGCTGCGTTGGCTTGACAAACCCTGGATTATTCCCAGATTGCCAGTAACCGACCCTTTGGATCTTTCAGACTTGACTTGGAGGATGTGCTTCAGTTCCAGACCATATAGGAACTGTGTAGGAAGGTGTTATTGTCTACATTATTTTATAATGTAGACTTCATGATTATCATATGAGTATTTCCATCTTTCCATATGGTTCTCTCTCTTGCTGATTATTTTATTATATTTTTCTATGGATATGAGATCAGATTTAGGCCATAGATTGATTGCATGCTAGGATACCCAACAAGATTGATGGTCGTATTCGCTGTATGATGTCTTCGTACCTTATACAGTGCAGCTGGCCTACGTCTATCCCCGTACTCCGGTACTGGGATGTGACAATATTTTAGTGGTGGCCCATGCAGTTCTCATTTTGAGATATCCTTGGGTATCACATGATTATTGATCTCAGTCCACTATTCCTTGGTATTTCAACTTGTTACACTTGTCCTTCGCTCCCTTGAACTTGTGAATTGGTCCTCATCTCTACCTCGACCTATCTTTCTTGGCCATGTCTTATTCATTGTTATCTACCTATAATCCTTGTTTGATAGATATGATGCTATAGTTGGTCATGTCGATCGTTTTATCTGATGAGATGTTGTCTTATCTCCATTCATGGGTTACTTGATCATTTATCTTGGGTTCTGTACTTTCTCTACCGATGTATCACCTTATTTTATTTCTTGTTAACCCCTTTGTGTGTTGACTTTGTGTTGACTTATTATCATTATCGCCCTCCTCGAGCGTTGACTTGATTATTATGGAATGAAGATTTCATTAGTACTCTGAGATTGGATATTTTAATATTTGTTGAGTATTCAGTGGATATTCTTGTATTAATTCAGCTCCTTTGATTCTGGACAGTTTTGTAATCAAGATTATCTGTTTCAGATATTATTTTTATTATAGATATACTTTCTATATAACATATTTTGACATGAATTTTGGATTTGGAGTATTTTTCCAGAAAACTATTTTATGTATTGAAGGTGTTTTTGGATGTATATTATGATTGACTTAGATTTTGATTATCTTCCTAGAATTGTCTTGTTATATTGTTAGATGTTTTGTTATTTTAGTGACTTGGATGTTGGGTTCTGGATTTGATTTATTTTGGGTATTTGTCAAGAGCGACCGGGTGACCCTAGTATACCTTGATGGCGTGGTAGCGAAAGTTGCAGCCGCTCGATTATAGTGCCATGGTGAATCTTTTGCAACCATTCCGGATGGCGTGGTAGAGAATGATCGTGACCCATATTATGATCGAACGTAAGCAAACTACGGTTGTCGGTTTATGACAAATATCCTGGATTTTATGATTTTCAGTAGATTTTCATGCAGTTGGGATTTCAGGTTTTTTTTGTTATTGTTTTTGATATTTTGTACCTGTTTTGATTAATGGAGTTATTTTGTGCATGTGAGATTTTGATTTTTCGAGATTTTTTCGGTGTTTTGGATTTACTTTAAGAGTAAATTTGTGTAGTTAGACATTGTTCCCTTTGTTGTTTTCGTATTGAGATTTTGTTCATTTCTAGTTGTATTACTTGATTTCTGTATGGTGGGTAGAGTTTTCATGATATAATAAGTTTTCATGATACATATATATATCTATATATATATATATATATATATATATATATATATATATATATATATATATATATTGGGCTCAGTTTGTGGCACTATGTCGACAGGCCTCCGACGTTGCGGATGCCCCCGCATCACACAGGCCAATTCATCATTGTCCTGTCCAGCGTCCCCCCTCGAAGCCGCGGCTAAATGGCCGCCGAGCCATCCCGAGTAGAGTGAGTGGGAGCACAAACCCGCAAAGGGGCTCGAACTCGCGACCTCCCCACTGAGAGCCACTCGTCCTAATCAATAGAGCTAGGACCGCCGGATATATATATATATATATATATATATATATATATATATATATATATATATATATACACTATTTTGAAAATCCTATATTAGATAATTTTAAAATTTCGAGGACGCAATTTTTGTAAGGTGGGTAGGATGTCAAATCCATATTTTGAAAATAGGTATATGACCGTATTTTTATATTTGGACGATTTTAAATTTTATATTTCTTTAAATATTATTATTTTGGATATTAACTTGTCTTGGCTATTGAGTCCTTAATTTTTATTTTGTTCATATTATTATTATTGCTACCATTGTTATTATTATTGTTATTATCATTACATTATTATTAAATTAATTTTATATAACTATCTGTAGAAGCATAGAATTTTAAGACCAGAAATCCTATGCGCCTAACATTACATACGCCAGGGAGCTCGGATGAGATACTCGGCACAGCAAATAATAAAAGCATAGGCATTAAAAGAAGATTTTTTTATTTCATATAAAGTTTATTACATGTCTAAAAAAGAGAGATGTACAAAGGAGAATTTCTACAAAGAAAAGACCCTAAGTCTACATCTAGACGCAGCAACCGCCATGCACGCTCAGTTTGGCACATCACTTCAACGTCTCAGCCAGGCGCATCCCGTCAGCATCTCAGTTATGTGTATCCTCAGTTATGTGCATCCCTTCAATGGCTCAGTTATGTGTATCCCTTCAGCAGCTCAGTTATGTGCCGCCCTTCAGCGTCTCAGTCAGGCGCATCAAAAAATGTCAGCATATGCGCCATCAAATGCTTCGACTAATGAAGCATTTATTGAGCAGAACGAGGGTGGGCAATCAACCCCCTAGCTGGAAGAGGAGGGCACCGCAAATTCGCGGCTAAAGGAGCAGCTTTCAACACAACCAGAATAGGCAACACCTACTCTAGCAGGAGGAGGAGCTCTTCCAAAACCCAAGGAAGATGATTTGGGCACCGCAATTCCGATCAGCGGCTCTTCCAGCATAACGGAGACGAGGCTCGAGCATCCCGATCTTTAGATGCAACAGGCACCTTCCGCCTGCCTCAGAAGCCCTCGACTCTGACTTTTAGATGTAACAGTCACCTTCAAGTGCATCAATGAAGACAATACGTCGCATCTTCACCCTCGGGAGCATCTCATCAACAGAATATGCTCGAGCAAACAAGTTCATTCGGGAGGACGTGAGAGAACGAGAAGCAAACTCTCTCCTTGCCACTATTTATAGGCCGGGCAAATCAAACTCATGCGCCCAGTGGCAGGCTCTCCGAATACTATACAATGAATTTGCATTTATGGTGACGAACCTGACGCTTCGAATTCAGCCAAATCAAAAACGGCTATTTAAAGCACTCGAAGAACGTAACAGTCGGACCAATAAAGATGTGTCATACAAATAGATGCGCCGGTCAGACCGCACATCATACTGATGCGCCCATCAGCACCAAGCGCCTCACCAGGATGCGCCCCATGCGTCCCCATGCGCCTAGTGGAACACGGATTGACGCGCCCACTCAATATCCTATCATCTGTCAAAAAACATTAAATACTGAAGTCTGACAGAGTTGGCAGCACATCCCCCAAGGACTGAACAATTAACAGCTTTTTCAGAAGACGAAGCGTCGCCGACGTCAACATCATCATTACTCTCCTCCGGCGGTTACGAGCCACGTGGCCGCCCAGCCTTCTCGCATGTGCCTCAACCATGCGTCTAAATCTCTGCATGCACCTCAAAAGCCATGCGCCCCAGACTTTTCTCTGATCCCTAAAGACATAAGTCAAGTCACTACTGAAGCCTCGCATGCGCCTCAAAAGCCGTGCGCCCAGACTGGTTCGTGACTTCTAAAGGTTACAAGCCAAAGTCTCCCCATGCACCCAATCCCAGGCGCATCCTATCAAATCACTCCCTACCAAATTCGAGATCTTTGAGCCATGGACCTACGACACGTGTCCTTTGACACAATTCAGCCTATGAAGGGGTACTAATCACCCAAGATCTCAGCAACTGAAAGATCCTCTCCATTGCTACGTGTCAGCTCGGTCGCAGCCTATAAATGCTACATGAAGGGTTCAACTCCTCAATCAAAGGGCATCGCCCATGCGCCTCCATTAGCAATCACCACGTGGCATCCCCATAAACCGGCACATCCTACATATGCGCGCATGAGCAGCCCAGCCTGCTGCTTATAAATAGAGGGATAATCTCCTTCTTCCACACCCATGAACACACAGACAAGAATATATAGGGACAGACCTGTGAGTACCCACACAGAGAGGCAGACACAGACACTCAACGTCTTCTTCCTCTCCGCAAGCTCCAGCACCCAGAGCAACTCAGACCTTCAGAGAACCAAAAATCATCGTCAGATCGTCAACGGAGTCAACGTATTACCACTCGCTCCATCGGCACAAGGGACCCAGATAAACAAAAGTGTACTCCTAGGACTACATCTAAGTCCGACATTGCAACACTGTTCTGTTTGTAATTGAAATTTACAATTAAAAGATTTTAATGGCAAACAAGCTGGCAACTCTGCTGGGGACCTCTTTCTCCTCCACCGAGAAAGCTGTGTCGCAATCCGACGACGTGAAGGTGGGCTCCTCCCACAAGACGCTGGTCGTACGCCTCAATCAACAGGCATATGAGGAGTTCGTCTCTGAAGGCAGTGCGAGTCCTTCGAAGCGGCTGCCGAAGCCAAAGAAGAGTCGCTAGGTCTGGGTGCGCAAGGTCGACGCCTCTGGCACCATCACCGAAGGGGATGCGCCGATGCAGCTTACCCTTCCTGCTGACGTCCTCAGCAGCCAAGATGCGCCCACCGGAGCAGCACATCTCTCGGAGAAACGTGCGACTGACCACATTCCCCAGCCATCTCCCTCTCAGGCGAGGAAGATGTGTCGACGGAGCAGGGGCGCAGCCAATGCCCCGCGCATCACCTTTGATGCGCCACAAAAGGTCTCTGTCTTTGACATACTCACTAGCTGTAGTAGCAAGAAGAATTTGGACTCTGAGTACTATGCACCACAGTGGGCTGGTACGAAGAAGTCCAAGACAGCACGGGCCATACGCCTTAAACGTGCTATGCCGACAGTAAACCCGAAGCATGCGCTCACAATCATGCGCGCTGCTGATGATAGGCTGTATAAGGTCGACTCGGGTGCTTCTGCGCCAGAAACGAGCCGACCTTTAAAGTCCTTGTCTCGCTTGGAAGCATCTACTGCGTTCGCAACCAAGTCGAGCAAGGCAAACCCTGTAGTCTTGAACTTTCGCGCCTCCACTGGTTGTGCGTCCGAGGTTCGTTCAAGTCACTTTAAGTTCTATACCCCTACTACTGATCTGAGTACCTGTTTGGTGTTGGATCAAGGGGCGCAACATTCACTTGATCACCCCGACGCTTGGCCTTGCCATGCGTCTGATGGTGGTACGAAGGTGGCACTCTCCTCCAACGACATGCGTTACGTGATCACTTACAAACGTCGGTCAGGAGAGTCGACTGACAAGCACAATGTGTCCCTTACAGGGAACACCTGTACTGAAGTCACCATCAACTGTTATTAGAAAATAGTAGTCCCACCACCAAGGCAGTCGGTGTTCCAGCGGCTGCAATCGTCAACACCCCTCCGACATCGCCTCGGGAAGAAGGTGTCAATTGAAGAGAAACCAGAATTAAAGGTTGCTTCATGCAACATAATCTCTAACTCTTCGTCAATCTGAAGGGCGACTGGCAATTCCTCGTCCTCGTCCAAGAGCCAGCCAAAGAAAACCAAGACAACTGTCCCGTCCTCTGGAGTGTTTGAAGGCACTCGAGGGAGAAAGAAGATCCTGGAGGAAGCTGGAGGTAGTCAAGCCCTTGTTGATCCTCCTTCTGAAGACGAAGATATCCTCCAGAGCACAGCTAGGGTGGATCTTCATCCTGGAGACGAAATTAGCCTCCCGGACGGAGCTGGGGGTAGTCTAGCCCCTGCGAATCTGTGCCCCGAAGACGAAGAAGTCCTCTAAGTCAGAACTGGAGGTAATCAGGCCCTTGCGGATGGGTGTCGGCTGATGGAAGGGTGCTGGTAGAGGAAAGTCGTCTCTGCGGAATCTCGAGTATTGCGTTTGAGCCGAGTCGCCCTGATGAGTAAGCTGGCCTCCCTGCGTCGGCGGGGTCATGTACGAGAAGAATCCTCCTGTAGTCGGTGGGGTATTCAGGAAAGCGTTATTCTTGTCTTGAGAATCCATTCACTACAACAACAGAAAACATTAGATGGCACGAAGATTTCAAGCAGGATGCAAGTCAAAGATTCAAATAGAAATCAAGGACAGAGTTCAATACTGTTTTCAAGACACGTGGATGAGATCCTAAGTTTCTAATCCCAGATGCAGGCTCACGAAGGCACAGTAATATAACCGAAGTGATTAACGTCGACCTGCATGGGCCACCAAAAAACTTGTCACGACCCGCACCCGCTTTTCGGATACGAGACATGTCCAAGTCCAGCCTACGCCGCAGTATTGGCGGTAGAACGCTGTCTAGTACATAAACAAGTCACATAATCTAACAAGACATTCTAGATCTCGTCCACAAAAATATGACACAATCAACTCAATTGAGACTAAAAATAGAATGATAATAAATAAAATGAAGTATCAAGCTCATCGCGAATCCAAGTCTCGTCCGGTGGACACAAATCCACTACTAATAGACGAATAAAATAGAACATGAAATAGAAATAACTGAATCAAAACTGCTAATCATCAAAGTACCCTCGTCTGCAGTGCTACCGTGGTCTATGCTGGCTCAAATCTGCTCGTCTGCTCCTGGCTCAAAACTCA
The DNA here is from genome assembly GCA_029216955.1 of Iris pallida. Lineage (NCBI taxonomy): Eukaryota > Viridiplantae > Streptophyta > Magnoliopsida > Asparagales > Iridaceae > Iris > Iris pallida. The sequence goes on along the minus strand of JANAVB010000999.1, from coordinate 6,263,539 downwards.
ACTAAACCTGAAGAGATCATCAGGTCCTCAGAGGACTAGCAAGAAACATAATATACGAGCCTTTCTAACATTTTAACATGCATGAAAGAAGTCTAAGATATAAGAAGGAAAACTAAACAAGCGCGAGACTTGAATGTAGGAACAGCTACGTATAAATGAACTGCTGAAAACAAGTAAACGAGAAAATCAATGCAATACCAACCCTCGCCCCGAATGTGGACTCGTAGGTCAGTTTCAAGACAAGTCACCCTCTCCCCGTGTGTGGACTCGCAGGTGTAAAGGACAACCCTCGTCCTGTGTGTGGACTCGCAGGTTGGAAACAAACAAAATAAGAAAAATAGCAGTTCAATCTATAACGTGATCGTCCTACGATACAACTAAAACTAGTACAAGTGAAAAGCAGGTCCAATAAAGCTACAAGGCTAACTGTGAGCAATGGTAAAGCACATGTCAGCGGTCAACTGAATAATGAAAGCAGAGAAGCATGTAAATAAAACTGCAACAAAAGACAAGGTATACTTGCCTGTGGTCCTAAGCTGCTGCACGGATTACAATCCGTATTGGTGTCCACGTAGCCTGTTTATGATTTACATGTCAATATACAATTGGAATCAATTTTATAATCTACTAACATTAGTCTTCTTGGTCCACTACCTAACCCCATGGTTTAGAATCTATAGACTTTAGTTTGGTTCACGGCCCCTTCTAGCATAGTCCTCAACCCTTACTCATACCCAATCCTGCCTATTGCCAATAGCCCATCCTTCTCCCATATTAGATATAAATATGCATTTACTGTCAAGGAACAAAATAAAACTAATATCACTCCTATCTAAATATCTATTGAATTCCCCACATGGTGAACTCTATACTGGTGAGCTTGCCTATAGCTAACAGCTTTGTCTTGTTTGGTGCTTTTAAACCATTCATGAGTTGGTCTGATATATCCTGGAAGTACCCCTTTGTAAGCCTATACCTATATTCTATATACATGTGTATTGGTTGACACCATCAACACCAACAAAATCACCAGCAAGACACATGTGCCAGAGGTAAGCATATATGCACTATTTGGAAGCATTGGAAGTTGCTTGACCCAGAGCCTTTACAAGCTTTATATGGGTTCAATTAACCCACTACTCCTTGACACATACCCCCTCTTCACACTACTGCTACTACCACTATAATGTCAAGGCCATCCCAAGCCAATGCAACCCTCTTCTAGCTATTGATACATATAAACCCCTACATTAGGACTAAAACTTCACTGAAACAAGAGTGGGAAGGGCAAAACAGTACCTAATGAACTCCAAATAGGGCTTGGCTTAGAATGAGGACTGAATTAATGCCTACGGCTAATACCAATGCGAGCTAAACCCAGGTCCACCTGTAGGACTGATCATATGGATCAAGGACCGATACTAAGGAAAAGATGGACTGATACTTCAAGTATACAACCAATATTCGAGCCTCCTAACATGTCAGTTTGCAAAATGCACTAACCCGAGCTCCTCAATGATATATTATATGGTATACATATAGTTGACACCTATATTTCACATATCCTTCCCTCTTCTATTCTAAGTGACCAATATCAAGACCAACACTCAAGCCTCTGCTTCCATTCCTCTTAACTGGACAGAACATATAATGTAATGAAGATTGATACATTGTAATATGCCATAAGACTGATACATTAATGTAATGACTAAAATGATACATAGACTGAACATTGATATAGATATCAAGCTATTTCCCATCCCTTCATGAACTGTACTGCTAAACTTTTTCCCCTATGAAACAAAGATCCTTGCCATACTCTTAGCCACTAAAAATAGAGCCAATACCTTTGGGGAAGGGTATTCACCATTAGAACTGATCACAAGTCACTCGAATTTCTGTTAGAGCAGAGAGTCTACTCAGATGCTCAGTATAAATGGGTTATGAAACTCCATGGGTATAATTATAAAGTGGAATACAAGAAAGGAATAGAGAACGTGTTTGCAGGCAGTCTATCCATGAGGGAGGTTGCTACCTTATTTGCCTTTACTGTAGTCACTGTAGGGTGGTTGCAACAATTTAAAGAAGAAATGCAAGAGTCCAGTTACTATGCACACAAATTAAATCAATAGGAACAAGGCCACTGGATACTGGGAAGTATTCCATGAGAGATGGACTGTTGTATTACAGGACCAGATTGTTAGTGGACCCCAAACCACAATTTACTGAACTAATGCTCTAGGAGCATCATAATACCTTGTAAGCAGGACATTCAGGAGTTACCAAAACCTTGTATAGGATAGAGAGGGTGTGCTACTGGAAGGGCTTGCAAGTAATTTGGGTATAAGAGCTGAACACATGTAATTTTGAGTCCTCATATCCTTCCTCTAATCTGGACATGGGAAGCACTATTTCAGGCTGGTACACTGAATATATCAGTCAAGGGAACCCGGGGAAACTGATACCCTGCCTAACCTTGTAGGTTTACAGCTAGCCACCTCTAGACTCTATACAATGTTGTAAGAAGCCTACGTTGGTTGTATAGTAGTCTATTGACCTCACTATAGGCTTGAGGAAGGAAGTGTTTTGATGCAAAGGTGATATGGTGAGTAGGCAGCAGGTGTACCAACTATAAATTTATAGGTACAGGCTCATACTCTATCCTGGACTAGTTCACCATTAGCAAGTCAATGTATTATACTGAGATTCATCTGTCAGTATCCAAGGGATACTAAGAAGACTCCTATGTTAGTGTCTAGTGGGTACTGATGTAAACTCATATAGGGTATCTAATGGTTATTAAGGGGAAACCTCGTATGACAGTACCAAAAGAGTAGTAAAGTATACATCTATCCCTATGTGCTAAGATGAGAAGAGCACAGAGTGGTTTATTTTTTGTATAAGCCAATGGTTGCTTGCCCATGATATTAGGAAGGAACCTCCTATGTTTGACTGAACCAAAACTCTTTATATGAAACTGGACTGTTGTTTATACCTATAAAGACCTATTCACCTATATGAGGTACAACCTAACTCTACTACTCTTCAATTGTCCTTTGATCTCTAAACCTGTCTCTGTGGTACAGGTACCTACCCTTGTTGGCAGATGGTACTGCTTGGGCAGTACACTGGCGTATGTATTGTCCCCATACCAATACATAGATGGGATTTTAGACATGGCAGGGTGTGGTTCATAGTATTTGACCTTGGGAATCTATAGCTGAGTTTTCTACTCATCTACTCTTGTTGACAGGCTTTCCTGTTGCCCCTTAGTTGCCACCCATACAAGGCTGCAAACCTAGACTTCCAGGTGCAGGTACCCCTTATCTAGGTTCCCTATGCATACTCTTAATTGCCCATATCCAATCTGGAAACTTGGTACAACCATACCCCCAAGTCTACGGATTGATTCACTGTTTCCTATATCTGTTTGTTTAGCGTACAACCCATGGAAATTCTTCTAACCATTAAATCAAACATATGATATACCATAGAAAGGATGGCATATAGGAACATAGGAGTACCTGAAGCTTCGAAAACCTGGCTTGGGATGATTCCTCAAGCTTCTTTTTAGACGTTCTTGCGGCAGAAAGGAGTTAGGGTTTGAGGAAGGAGTTGCCCGTCTCTCAATCCTTATATTATGCTTCAGGATGAGGCCAACATTGTTTCAAGATCAGGCTAAAATTAATCCAAGGATTTGAAGGGTTTTCAAATTCAACCTGTTCTGTTCTGAACAGTGGTTTAAATCTTGGTCGGCTATATTTGAATTTGGGATTCTTGGGTATCAGCCCCTCTAAATATTTGTTTCACAAACTCACTCAAGTTTATTATATCAATATATTACCTTTATAATAAATCACTTAATTTATAGTATATATATATTAGAAAGAAATATATGTAAAACACAAATTTATTATTTCGAAAAAATACTAAGAATAAAATAACAATAATCGGAACGGGGGTTTACAACTTGCGCGAGCTCTTTGAGTCCAAGAACAAGCAAGAGGAGCGCCAGAAGATGGGGATCCCCCAACCATATCCCCTCGAATGGAACAAAGTGATTTATCCTCCCAAATATAAACCACAAACATTGACGCCATACGACGGGAAGGACTCTCCGTGCCGCTATCTGACGTATTTTCAGTCTCAAATGGGACATCTCCCGAAGAAGGACGCACTACTCACCAGCATATTTGTCGGGGCACTAAAAGGAGTGGCGTACGACTGGTACTGCAGCGTCTCCGACAACTCCATATCTTCCTTCGATGACTTGACGCGTCTCTTCTTCGATCGTTTCTACGACGAAGGAAAGGACATGACAATGGCATCCCTCATAGAGATACGTCAGAAGGAGAAGGAAACAGTTCGAGTATTCATCGAACGCTTCCGACAGGCCTGTTTCAGATTGCCGTCGGGCATGCCAGAACATGCACTCCTCTCCTCATACAGCATGAACATGATGCCTGCAATCAAACTCTGGCTCAACTCCACTCCTCCTCCCGACTGGAGTTCCTTGATCATCGAGGCCGAAGCAGCCGAAAAGAAGGTGTCCAATGCTCGTCTTCTGGGAGTCAGTTTCCCTGCCTTTGAGGACAAGGAAAAATAGCCTGCGACCAACAACCATGGACGAGAGACGAAGGGAAAATAGGCGTTGACCGTCAATACCTCCAAAGGTGCATCAGCACCCACCCAGAAGCCTCCACTTGCACCAAGATCAAAGGAGGTTTATTCTTTCAACGATGAAGACACCCTGCAACTCTTCGAGATATTAAAGCAGGGTGACAAGATCAAGTTGCCGGACACGAAGCATCCCGACAAGGTTGGGAAAGTGGACCATCCGACGTACTGTCACTACCATCGGTTTGTCGGACATCCAACCGAGGACTGCTACGTCCTCAAAAACTACATTCAGCGTATGATCAATGCGGATGTTATCTTCGTCGACTACGAAGAGAAAACGGTCTCGGCCAACCTGGTGTCACTCCAATTTGGCACCTTGCCGCCAACCACAACATAAGATGGCGTCATCCCTATCCCAAAGGCGACAATGGAGGTGGTTAACCTACCACCTACCCGTGACAACATGAGTGGACTCATCCCACTCACCACATCTCGTGAAGAGGTCTTATGGGCTCATCCTGACCTCGTATATGAGGTTACTCAACCGGAGGCACGCTCTGCCTCCAAAACTAAAGGCAGGAAAATCAAGTCTTGTCGTATGGTCTCTTCCTCTGCGACAGAAGCATTTTCTGTACAGACACGTTCGTATTAGAACACCCAACCTGACGAAGCTGCCGTCGAGGTGGTGCCTCCTTGCACTGTCCCTGCTGCCTAGGAAGAGGACCCATCCAAGCCTCCAGCAGCCAATAAACAGAAGCATGCAGAGGCCCGATTCGACAAGCCTTTGCGAAAGGAGAATGCTTCGGGACTAGCTAAGCCCCACAACTTCGACATACTGGCACAACTTGCCAGTACTCCCGCCCGTCTATCGTTGTTTGAGCTTCTTCGCCTTTCCAAGGACACTCGTGAAGCTCTGAAGGATGCTGAGTCCTTCATCAGTCAGGTCAAGCAGCCTGAAGATCTTCCGACTACATATACACATTGCCATTGTGCGAACAAGGTTATCCCCAACATAACCTTCATCCAACAGGACATGCTTCTCAAACACAACCGACACCACAGGCCGCTATATTATATAGGGTATATCGGTTTCGTCAAGGTGAAGCGGATTCAGATCGATCCAGGGTCTTCCCTCAGCATCATCCCAAAGATGCTGCTCTCAACACTGGGGATCCCAATGTACCGACTGGCGCCTTCCAACACAACCATCAGCAGCTTCAATGCTAGAAAAAGTGAGCCACTGGGCAAAATATGGATGAAGTGTCATATCGGTAACCTCAGAACCGAGGTGACTTGCTATATCGTGGACGTTGACGTCAACTACAACCTCCTAAAGGGTCATCCGTGGCTGCATGAGTACATGGTGGTGCCATCAATGCTCCACCAATGTATGACGTACGTGTCCACCAACAACATCATCCGGACGGAGTTCGCGGACATTGACCCTTTCAAGGGGGTCGAAGCCTACTTCACTGATTCTACCTTGTACAAGTCGCCTGACGAGGAGGATGCCAATGACGCTGACGATGAGGCAGAAACGGCAGCAGAGCCGGACATGGAGCCAGAGATAATTCCTGATGCTCCTTTAAAAATTCGATTCAAAGAGAAGCCGCCTCAGACGTTGCCTCCTATGAACATCAAGCTACTTGGAAAAGCACCAACTGTTCTAGGTCGAACACCCGCTGAAGCTCCCTTGAAGATACGGCTCAAGGAAAAGCCGCCCCAAGCATCGGCTCCCCTTGTGGCAAAACTACAAGGGAAGGCACCAATCACTGAAGGCGCAATTGAGGCACCTCTGAAGGTGCGTCTTAAATGCAAGCCTCCGCTTTCATCAGTCTCATCCAAGCTGCCGGAGAAGGCCCACATAGCCCTCTCGGATCCCAAGATCAAAGCTGCAGTGGACTCTCCCGATCCAACCCTAGTGCTCACAGATGAAGAGCTAGGGAAATATATCTCTGCTGATGTAGATGCACCCTCTCTGGACAATGTAATCCTGCGGGATAAAATCTCGTGTTTCATCAATAATAGAATGTCTTTTAATTATTCCAGTCTTCAATATTAGAATGCCATGTATATATTAGATAACGCTCTACGGTCATTGCAAACACAAATAACGACCGTCAATCATGTAAATCGAGTAGTCCCGCCCCAAGGGGTCTGTTTTGTAGTCCCACTGCAGAATCAAGATGAAGAATCCATTATCTTCGGCAAAGTCGAGCATCATCAAGACCTCCCGCCACTCGAGCCAGAACCAGATATCGGCAAAATATAAGTCTATCGGTATACGGACAAGGCAAAGTACCTCATCCAAAAGATGGGTTACGATCTAAAAAGCAACAAAGGCCTGAACTACGGTAAGGTTCGACGTCTTCCTCTCCGGCTCCCAACACCTAAAGGAAAGTCGCAGGACTACTATCATCGAACTCAACGGGGGGTGGGCTATGTCACGCCGCCAACAACTCCAGAAAGTTCGGAGGCAGAAGAAATAGAACATTCTCATTCATCCGAAGTATCAACTTGGGATTCCGATACCAGTATCGGCTCAGTCTTCAAGAAGGTGCTGTCAGCCAACATGGCATCTGCGCAATCTCAAGAAGATGAAGGCGAAAAGCAAACACCAAAATTTTTCGAGGAAGAACCCTGGGCACTATTTGCAAAAACAAAAGTCTTTTATTTCACAAACTTTAAAGAATAGTACAAGAGTACAATAAATTCTGGGAAAGTATAACTATAGGAATCCGATCTGAAGACGATCGCTTTATCCCTTGGACGATGTGAACTTTGAAGATGATAGACTTTGAAGAATGTAGCAGCACTTGGACAAGAACTCCTGATCTCTGATGATAATAAGATCCCCTTAATGAAGAACTTGAAACTCTATTTATAGAGTTCTAGAAATAACTATCTTGTAGTTATTCTGGATTGCACACAATGGTTTACGCTGGAGACAGACTGCACAGAATACAAATCGTGCTGGCCATTAGGCAGTTGCTCGATCGTGGGCTAACCGTACTCAGACGCGTGGTATTGTTTGATTGAAATACGCTTGGTCGTATGCAGGCGGTTGCCACGTGGCGAGCAATTGATGGCATGTAGGCCACGTAATAAATGTCAGCTATTTTTAACAAATTTGATGGATCGTGCCACTTGAATAGCGCTAGCTTCAGACTGCGCTCAGATCTGGTCGATAGATTGTGCTGGCGTTGGACAGCTGGATCGCGCTAGGGCTTGGCAGCTGGACCGTGCTAGGATTTGGACAGCTGTCCTAGAAGGCGGTGTGGCACGAGAAACGAACAGAGTCCTCGTTTTTTGGGCTGTCAGGCTGTCAGAAGATTTGATCTTCTTGTCAGGTAATGATGGCATTGCCACGTCAGCCTAGCGCGCTCGGGCATTGGTGCAGTTCAGGCTAGCGCAGTTGATTTGTAGCGCAGTCTGTCTATAGCGCGGTTCATTGAAGAGTGCTCAATTTTAGATTTCTCTGCCTATTTGAGGGATACAACTTGATTTTTAGGACTTACAAGACCCCCTTCAAAGTTTTCAAATTTTGAAAATATTCAAAGTTTCAAAATACTTTGAATTTTAATTTTAAAATCAAGTTGTGCTGTGGCTGCGCGTTTGGAGGAATTAGCTCCGACTTTCTCGGCACAATCGAAGGTGACCGTTACGATTCTGTGAGAAACTATAAATAGTTTCTTCTTCCATTCTTTTGATCTTTACTTGCCTTTGATTTCTCAAGAGAAAGAAACTCCTCTCCTAATCGGACTTTTCCTTCCTCTTCTCGTCATCAACATCAATGGCACCCAAGCGATCAGCCACTGAGAAGGGAAAGGCCCCTGCCGAACATTTGACTCGTGTTGCACCACGAGTCTCTCGTCATGAGATGGGTCACCCAGCTCTGCAAGGTGAATGACGAACCATGATTGAAACCTTTTTTAGGATTTTTGATGTTTTAAACTTTCATGCCTCTCTCTTTTTAGAGATTGATGGTATTTTTAACCACTTGCGCCACCCTGTTTAGAGTTTCGACTGCATGTTTAACATTTTTCAATTTTATGAAAATTGTATCTTTGCGCAATCGGTTGGAAAGTGCTGACAAAACGATCAGCACAATCCATCTATTTGCACATTGATGTGCAATATGATGTTTTGTGCATGTCGGTTGCTGGCACAAACTGATGTCTTGCGCAAGTAGATTAGCGCAATCTGATGTCTTATGCACGTTGGTTATGCTGGCATAATCTGATGTCTTGCGCACATTGGTTGTGCTGGCGCAATCTGATAGTTTATTTCACATAGCACAATTTGATGAATTTGTGAAGAAATTTTTGATTTCTTTTACACATACTGATCTTTGTTTCTTTATTTGATGCAGTTAACCTCAAAGAAGATCCCAACTATGAGGTTCTTGCAGGATCTCTGTCTAAATCAGCATTCAAGGAAGATTTTTCTCATGTCTCTTTTCCTCAATATGCTTTACCGTCGGCTCGGCAGGCTGTCCTGATTGTACATGATAATGATACTTTATTGTGTTTAATGAATGGGCAGCCTCTTCAAACTGCTGACACTGTCACCCATAAGAAACCTCTGTTCTTGTTTGGTGAGGCTTTTGACAAAAATTCTCAGCCAAGGCCTCGCATGGAGCAAAGAATTTTCCAAAGGGGCGAGAATATGATACTTCTGCCAGAGATCTCCAGATGTCTCCCTCTGTCTAGATATGCTTTTGCAAGCTATCCCAGAAAAATGGAATGGGACATAACTCTGTTGCAGCAGGCTCGAATGGATAATATCTGTGTTAAGAAGGGGCCAGAACATAAAGATATATTCTACAGTTCTTCTGAGCGACATAGCTCTCTACTCAGAGGACTAAAACCCGGTTGCATCCCGCCGGAAGATTCTTCTCTGCTGCTACCAGTAAGAACTCCAATATTCGTAAATAAGTTTGCAAAGGTGGAAGGGAGGTATCTGGACCAAGATCTGCGGTTGACAGGTCTTGTGAACCCGGACAATAAGAGATGGATTTGTATAGCCAATTGGATATTAGTCCAATTTGAAGATCAGCTTAAAGAGATTGATCTGTATCAGGCAGTATATGCCATAGTCTATGGCTTCCCCCCTAAACCACATCTATTCCTTGCGTTAGCGAAAAGATACAATTATAGGACTGGGACTTTTATGACACCACGCGGGGAGATTGGATTAGCCTTGCATGAGATGAAGTACATCTCAAATCTGCCAATGGGGGATATCCCCTATGAAGAGTTTGTCCCGACAAATGATGGGTTGGACAGACTGGGCCAGGAGAATGCCCGTATTGTAGAAGTTTTTGAAGAGCTACTCTGCCACTACAAGATTTGCTCTCTATACTATAAGAGTGGCACGGCCGGCACGTGCTATTCGACCAAATGGTTACCGTATCTTTTTCTCAACCATATTATCGAGAAGAAGACCAAAGAACATAAAAAATGCAATCCCAACTTCTTCAAACCGCTTAGCAATAGCGAGGTGATAGAGTTAATGGAGACGCACAACGAGATGGATATCAAGATTGAGGATGATCTTCACTATCCTCCTTTCAAGGAAGGAGACATCGTCGAGAGTTTTATGAGGATGGGTTATAGGCCCATGTCAAAGGAAGCCCAACTAGCAGGTTTTCGTACCTACTGGCTTCGACGATATGTCGTTCCTTGGGCCAGTGCAGTTGACCGCTTCCATCACGGCGTACTGTTCGCTGTCGTCCGTCTAGTCTTCGGCTACCAGATGGATTTATTGTCAGCAATGACATATAGAATGAATGTCGGCCTCCATCTCTTCGTTGATTCGATGATTCGAGAAAAACGTGAAAAGGGACACTTTCTTCGGCTGGAACTGCCTTATACATATATGTTTAGATGGCTGCTTCTACACCATCCTTCCTTAATGAACCCTGCTATGGGAGCAGTGAGTGGCAGTTTTCTGAGAAGATATTCTGGATGTAAGTGGATCTATACCACTTTAAAAGACTACAGGCGAGTCTTGAACCTGGGCAACGGATAAAACTTCTACTGTGTTCCGCATCTAGCCGGTTACGAATATATGTCAACGAACCACGTCGACTCAGTAAGAATGCAGCCTTTGGGCCATACAGCTTTTGACTGGTTGAGGACGATTCGGCCATCACATCTATTATACCGGTTCGAAGATGAATGCTATCTTGAACCTTATCTCCCAAGCCGTTTTGCACGCCAATTCGGCTACGACCAATTCTACGTAGGCAATGCCATAACATGCCTACAGGGAAAAGGTTATTTGATTGATGGAGCCCAGGCTTGGGCCTATTACAATGCCCGTGACACAAAGACGACGTTCTCGATGCCGACAAGGAATGATCGTGGTCCCCGCATGCTGTATACTTATTCGATCTTCTATACGTCAGCAAACACTTTTGCTGAGAACTTTAATTTAACGGACAGCTTTGCGACGGTGACACGGTTTAGAAAAGGAGCACCTGTTTTGTTGCCTCCTGGTAATGATGAAGAGCACGAGCCAGCTGATGCACCTCTAGAAGCTTCGAGGGAAGCCAACTTCCCTGAAAAAGTCTACGAACCGCTGCGTGTTTTTTTTGAAAGTTGTAAGATCTCCGATCAAGGATAAGAAGAAGAGGAAGGCAGAAGAACCATCTTCTCCTGTCTCTAAGAAGAAGACTGTTGTAGACTCTTCGGAAAGGGTCACTACTCGATCGCTGTCTCGGCAACAGGCTGAGTCGGCTCACAGAGAAGAAGTGACGACCCCAACTTCCATCCAAAGACAGACACATGCTGCAGATATAGAGAGCCCGGAAGAACCTCTACGCAGAAAGAAAATAGCTTTCAGAAAGAAAGTGGCCACCCCTCCAAAAGCTATCCATACATCTGCCCTGATAAGTGTTACCGTCGGGGTTATGATGCCTTCTCCTATACCTGCCCCTGAGCCTAAACAGGTAACAGATACACAAGAAGGAGCTACCAGTGTAGAGATAAGGGACCAGATCATAGACACAAGGGAAGAGATTGCAGAAACAAAAGATGAGGCTGCAGAAGCGAATGTAACCCCGACCCAAATCAATGAGTCGAAATCATCTGTTGAGGTATTGTCATCTCCCACCCTTACAATGGAAGCTGCTCGTCTTTCAGCTACACCAAGATCACGTCGTGCTAAAGAAGATCGACTGATGATCGAGGCTCTGGATGACTGTGATTTCGGCTTCCATAAAATAGATCCAGTTGATGCAAATGATGATGAGAAAGCACCAGAGGAGGAGGCAGATGACGAAGAAACATCGGCGAAGGATGTTAATGACAATGAAGAGGATGCCGCTGTCCCTACACCCCAGGAGAAGAATGCTGATGAAGCAGCACCGGAGAAAACTATTGTCCCCGATCAAAGAGGTATTGACTGATTTTAGTAATCTTCACTTATAGATCAGATGATTGATGTTTTAATTTTTATTCATACAGAGATTCAACCTTCTCCGATTCTTCCGGTATGCACTGACATAGTGCAGATAGAGGCGATAGCCAGCGGCAGCTGTCGTCTATCAGGCGGCTCTGAAGCAGAAAGTAGTCAGGCAGTAATGTCTGAAACTACTTCCGCGAGGCTCTAGCCTATTCCATAATATGACAATCTTGTCACTAAACCCAGTTTTGGTAAGCTTGCCTTCATTTTGATCTTTTTACTGATAGTCCTTAGTGTCAGAAAACTGATAATATTTACTTGATTTCGCAAAAGAACATCCAGGAGGGTCAACTAGCTCTACAATGGCTCCTTTGTCAAAAGAGGCTACAGCCCATGTTCAAGAAGCTGAACTTCCACCTTCACAAACATCTGCTGCTGAAGCTTCTGTAGGAACAGCTGCTACACCTAGTGCAGTAGCTACCAATAAATTTATAGTTGGTTCTTTTACCAATTTCTTCTTCAGTTCCTTGGGACCTTTGGTAGAAAGGATAATGGAGAAAGAGAATTTTGGTTTCATCACTGTCAGAAGTCCAACTTCTTATCTGATTGGCGGCATTCGAGATCAAGGCGATGAAGCTCAGGCTGGTTACCTTGAACATGTACTGGATGAGCTGGAGGAGTCAATCAAGATCTATAAAGATCTTAACCGAGGAGAGGTAGAGCCACTGGTGAATGTCGAGTTCGAAAGGATGACTCGAGAAGCTGAGATGACGAAGGCAGATTTCAAGAAATTTTTGGACACTTTTACCACAAATTTTGCAGAATATGATTCTCAGATGGATATAATAGCGTCTGCTGCTGGGGAGAAAGAGAAGAAGGTTGCTGATCTGAAGGCAGAGTTCGCTCGACTTCAAGAGGAGTTGAGAATTGTTCAACTTACTCTTGAAGAAGAGACCACTCAACATCAAGCTGCAGTTCAACAACTAGACATTCTAACCCATGAGAAGGATGAGTTTGTCAAATATCATCAAGATAAAATCACTCGTCGACTAGTGACCTTGCCAACATTTGACGATGAATCTGGAATGGCGGAGGCTAGAAGACGGGTGCTAGATTCCCGTGAAGAATGACTTCAAACTTTGAAGCAGCAGATAGCTAATCTGATGACCCCACCGATTGAGTGAAAGAAAACTTCTTGTATTTTCTCTTTTATGATATATTTTTTTGTAATGTCTTTGATCTTGATTAATGAAAGACACTATTTTTGTGGCTCTATTATTTGTTGCATATCCCATTACGGATATAAATAATAGCGATAGAAAATATATTCAGAGGTTCAGGACATGATATATTTTTGATTTAGAAAGTAATTATATTTATTATATCTGCTCAGAGGTAATATGGACATGGCAGAATATAATTTTGTTTTTAAATATTATTATTTCAATAGACAACTTAATCAGAGGTAATAAATATGTGACAAGTTGTTGATATGGATGAACAGATGAGTTGTCAGAATGTATGAACGAAATGAATCGTCGGGATGAACGGATGAACCGTCGTATGAATAGAATGAACGGATGAACCATCAGATGAATAGAATAAACGGGTGAACCGTCGGATGAATGGAATGAACGGGTGAACCATCAAATGAATGGAATAAATGAATGAACCGTCAAATGAATGGAATAAAAGGGTGAACCGTCAAATGAATGGAATGAACGGGTGAACCGTCAAATGAATGGAATGAACGGGTGAACCGTCAAATAAATGGAATAAACGGGTGAACCATCAAATGAATAGAATGAACGGGTGAACCGTCAAATGAATGGAATGAACGGGTGAACCGTCAAATGAATGGAACGAACGGGTGAACCGTCAAATAAATGGAATGAACGGGTGAACCGTCAAATGAATGGAATGAACAGGTGAACCGTCAAATGAATGGAATGAACATTTGTGAAGAATACGTCGCTTCAATTCGCGTAATCGACTATTTCAAGAATCTCTGCCTACAAATAGAACAGAAATTTAGATGGAATGATCAATTTCATAAAATGTCGTCTGAAGATGCCTCCAAGAAGGCTGAGATTGTGCCTAAGGTTGAAGAAGTCACTGAGGAGCATCCAGCCGAGCCACACCAGCCAAAGCAAACGGAGGTGGGCGAAGGTTCATCTGCACCCAAGCTGCCACAGGATATCTTAGACTTCCTAGTTGAGCCAGGGAAGACTGAAGAAGAAGAGGCCATGAGGATGGCCGCTTGCGCGTTTCTGGTGAAATCGAGCAAGGATGTCCTCGGCACTTTTGCCCACTATATTTTTGAAAAGGACGGTAGTGGTCCTCGTCCTGTCTTTAAGAAGGACGATAGTGATTCTCGTCCTTGATATTATGTATCATCGTTTATGATGAAAATAAAATCAAACTTTATTTATGAACTGTCTGATCATATTTACAAAAAATCCTTTTTACATTCACACATAGTACTTTTTAAGGAACTTGCCATTGATGGACATCATTGCAACTCGACCGTCCAGCTCTGTGAGTTGATAGGCTCCATTTGAGAAGACTTTACTCACGATATAAGGCCATTTCCATTTTGCATCGAACTTGCCTTTGCTCATGTGAGTCATAGTCATGGGACATCTGACTGTAAGAACGAGTTCTCCTTTCTGAAAGGCTCTGACTTTAACTTTGCAGTTAAAAGTCTTCGAGATGTGGGCTTGATATAATTCTATGTGTTGTTAAGCCAATAGTCGCTTCTCGTCGAACACCTCCAGTTCTTGATGTCGAAGAAGATCATTGTTCTCTATAGTAAGTTCATTAGCGATGGCAATCCTCAAGGAAGGAATTTGAAGTTCCAGAGGTAGAACTGCTTTACAACCGTACAACAGAAAGAAAGGTGTACATCCTGTGGGGTTGTGGACCGTAGTACGGTAGGCCCACTAACATTCTCCAAGCTTTTTACTCCAGTTTCATTTGTTAGTAGACACAAACTTCTTAAGGAGCTTGATAATAGGATTGTTGAAGGCTTCAGCCAAGCTATTAGCAGCATGGATGTAAGCTATAGAGGCGATATTATCAATTTGATGATCGTCACAGAACCTGGTGAACTTTTGATTGATGAACTGAGGTCCGTTGTCGTGAATGATTCATCGAGGTACACCAAACCTGTAGATAACGTGGTATTTGACGAAGTTGATGACGCTGCTGGTTTTGACTTCAGCCAAAGGTATAGCTTCGGCCCACTTGGAGAAATAATCAGTTATTGCTAGTATAAACCGATGTCCCTTAGAAGAAGAAGGATTGATACGACCAATAATATCCATATCCCAAGCTTCAAAAGGCCAGGAAGTAGTAGTCGGATGAAGGAATTCTGACGGTTGATGGATGAAATCTATATGAATTTGACAAGCTCGATATTTTTTGCATATTCGATGGCATCAGACACCATAGTGGGCCAATAGTAACCTATTCGTCGGATACGATCTTGCAGTTTAGGACCGGGTTGATGTGCTCCGTAAACACCATCATGGGCTTCATGCAATACTTGTTTTGCTTCATCACCAGCAAGACAGCACACGAGTAGGCCGTCATAAGTCCGTCGATAAAGACTTTTGGTAGTCTGATTGTAGTAAAATCGAAGAGATCATCGACGAATACACGTAGCCTCCTTAGGATCTTCAGGAAGTATGTCATGGACTACGAAGTCGATGAAAGGAGCTCTCCAATCTTCATTGATAACATTAGCTTCGGCGAAGTTACTGAACTCAATGTTGTGATTATTTTCAATGCAAAACAACTCTCTGTTGGAAACAACGACCACTTGTTGTCTCTTGGCGGAGATTGCTAAGACTGCTGCGAGATTAGCTAAAGCATATGCCTTAGTGTTACAAGCTCGTCGAACATATTCAATGAAGAAAGCCTTGAATGATGTAGCTATGTAAATTGCAGCTTCATGATAGGGCACTAGATCTTGATGGCGAACTTCGTATATTCTTCTAACCTGATTGACAACCAGTTTAGAATCACCGTAGACTTCAAGATATTCGACTCCCAACTGTTTTGCTAATTGGAGTCCAATAAGCAAGGCATTATATTCAGCCATATTGTTAGAGCATGGCTGATCTAAGGAATAAGCTCTTTGGATAGCTAAACCTTCTGGAGAGACTAGAATAATTCCAACTCCTACGACAATGGTCCCTTTGGGTCCGATCCGGGATGCTCCGTCGAAGAACAGACGTCAGGTAGAAAATTCTTCAGAGATCATGTTTGATTCTAATGTTTCATCTGGAATTTCATCATAAAGCTTAGATGTCTCTGGAACAGGATGAGCTACTACAAAGTCAGCCAGTGCTTGACCCTTAACAGACTTTTGTGGAACATAAACCATGTCGTACTGGGCTACCAGAATGGCCCATGTAGCCAGTCGAGAATTGAGTGTGCTGGGCTTCTTTATCAGTACCTAAAGAGGATTAACTCGGGAAATGACGTGAATGGTTTGGCCAATGATATAATACCGAGTCTTTTGAACAGCACAAAAAGGCTTTCTTCTCCCAATGTTTATGGGACATTGTGCATGCTAGACCAGACATAGGATTTAGATTTCCTCTCCCTACTGCCATTCCCTACCAACTATTTTTGACTTCGGCATTTTAGCCCAAGGATGGATGGAATTCACCCTCTTTCCATAGTGAAGCTTTAGAAGGCCTTGAATTGAGAGATGTAGGCAAGCTTTAGCTTGGTTCTTTTCTCGATTGATAGAAGGACGGATTATACAATTTGTTTTGAACCTTGCTCGCATAAAGTCTGATTTCTATGCGAACATAAGAGCTAGACATTCTTTCTCAATCGGACTATAACGGTGTTCAGCACCGATCATAGTACGACTAAAATAGTAGATGGCTTGTTCATGGCCTTCTTTATTTTTCTGGACAAGTAGAGCACCCAGTGAATGATCCATAGCACGAACATACATTAAGAATGGTATGCCTGAGATTGGTGGCACTAAGGCTGGTGGGTTCATCATATATCGCTTTATATCATCAAATGCTTGTTGATATTCTTCGGTCCAAACGAAAGATACACCCTTTTTATTAACTGAGTAAACGGTCTGCAGCATCCAGAAAAATTTGAAATGAACCTCCTGATATACGCAAGTCGACCTTGGAATCCTCGTAGCTCTTTTAAGTTGCGTGGAGGACGCATCTCTTGAATGGCTTTGATCTTCTCGGGATCTACGTATATACCTTTAGAGGTAATGACAAAGCCGAAAAATTTACCACTAGAGATACCCAAGAATGACTTGATGGAATTCATTTTTAACTGATGTTGGCACATTAGATTGAAGATAGTTCTTAAATCTTGGATGGGATCTTCCTTTAGGCGACTCTTGACAGCAATATCGTCAATATAGCATTCAACAGTCTTATGAAGATGATCTCGAAAGATGGTACTCATAGCTCGTTGGTAAGTTGCACCCGCGTTCTTGAGACCAAATGGCATCATAGTGTAACAATAGACTCCGCGAGGGGTGCAGAAAGAAGTATGTTTTTCATCTTCAGGGTTCATCCGAATATGATTGTAACCAGAAAATACATCCATGAAGGATATCCTTTTAAACCCACAAGTATTGTCGATCATGACATCTGTAATAGGGAGAGGAAATTCATCCTTTGGACAAGCTTCATTAAGATCCCGAAAGTCAATACAAACTCGAACTTTGCCATTTTTTTCAAGACTGGAACGACGTTGGCTACCCAATCAGGATGTTTTTCTTCTCGAATAAAGCCAGAAGCTATGAGCTTTTTGACTTCATCATCAATTGCGTCCATCATTTCTGGCTTGAATTGCCTTTGCTGTTGTTTGACTGGCTTTGCATTAGGTAAAATATTCAGTTTATTAGTAGCAACTTTGGGATCTAAACCTGTCATATCTTCATAATTCCAAGTAAAGACATCAATGCATTCTCGAATAAGAAGAATTAATTCTTGCTTATCCGCCTCTGGAGGTTCTTGCTGATGAATATTGGACGAGGTGACCCATTTTCTCCTACATCAATTTGAACCAATTGATCTTGGGTAGGAGGTTCCCGTTGTTCGAATCGGAGTTCCCATTGGGTACCCATTCTTTGAGCCCAAGGATCTGTTTCGGGATTTTCTTCGATATCTTCGTCATAACCTTCCGGGAGTTCAGCGGAGACCATGTTAGAAGATACGATCAATTGATGAACTTGACCGATGCTGGTATCAGAATCCCATGATCTGGAATCAGAAGAGTTGGAGTGCTCTTCACTATCGGATTCGGAGACTTCTGGAGATAAGACCAGAGGTAACGTATATCCGAGACCTCTTTTCGTCCTGCTGTAGTACATCTCTAATTTCCCTTTCGGAACAACCGTATGAATAGGGGTTCATCTACCCTTACCGTAATTGAGGCCATTCTTGAAGTCATAATCCATCTTTCGGATGATATCTTTTGATTGTTGACTATAACGACGAAGTTGGAGACGTCCCATATCGTTATTTTTGCTTTCATCCATATAGCTGAATTTTTGTTCTGGCCCTTTACTAAAAAGTATTGGACTCTCACCTCTCTTTCGAGAAGAGACAACAAAATATGAGTCGTCTGGATGTTCAAATAATACTTCCGTCTAAAATGATTATACGACTCCTATTGTAAATGACTGAAAGCTGTCTAGCATACCCAAATAGCATTTAGTATGATAAATGACATCAGTATACTGAAAAGTAGATGCTTTTTTATTGATTTGTACATCCATATTTACAACAGGACCTTTAGCCTTAGCCGGCTTGGTCAGATCGATTATAAGAGGAGGAACAGAAGAGGAATGAGGTTTAGGCTTGTTGCGACGAAGGTCGATAACAAGCGGCTCAGAAGAGGTGAGCTCCATTTTCTCCTTGTTACGACGAAGGTTGATAACCAGTGGCTCAGAAGAAGTGAGCTCCTTTTGATCTTTGGTACGACGTAAGTCGATAACCAGTGGCTCAGAAGAGGTGAGCTCCCTTTGATCTTGATTATCACCAGTTGATTGCTTCTGGGCTGGCAGATGAATAGCTAGTGGTTTAGAGGATTAAGGATGAGAGACACGTCTAGTGACAGGTATAATGAGAGTGTCACTGGGCACTGCTTCCTGTTCTTCTTCACTATCCATGGCCAAAACTACCCTAATAAACTCTTCTTTGTACATACGAGCGTCATTACAATATGCTTCAACGCCTTTGAAAGGGTAGAGATCCGCAACTTCTTTTTGGACTTTCCCTTTATCATCAACGTATTTGAAGCATTAATGGAGAGTAGAAGGAACAATGTTGTGTTCATGAATGAATGGTCTTCCCAGAAGAGCATTGTAGGAACAACCATGGTAATCTATAATGTAGAAGGTCACCTTCGTGCGAAGATTGCCAATTTGGAGTTTTAGGCGTATCTTGCCTAAAGGTTCACTTATTTCCTGGTTGAATCCCAAAATAGTGGTGATAGTGCCGGAGAGGCTATGCACTGGAATCTTCAGAGCATCCAACATTGTCTTAGGCATGATGCTGAGTGCTGACACTGGATCTATCAAAATACGATCGACCTTCATGGTGTCGACATATCCTGTAAAGTAGAGAGGACGGTCATGTCGATTGTCTTCCATCAACATGTCATCTTGTGTGAAGGTGATGTTTGGAATTAATTCCAGCACACTGTGACAGTGAAGACAAGAGACAGGTTCTGATTCAGGTTTCTTAAGAAGAGTTAATCAAGTGTCTGCCTGCATCAAAGCCTCACTCAATGTTTCTCAAGTCACTTTAGAGAGGCGTAAGAGCTCGAAAATAGACAGCCTAGCCGGTGTGTTGGCCAGTTGAGCCAATATGTCAATATGTCAAAGTTATATGGCTTTTCAAGTCCAGAGAGGGATGACTTCTTCAAAATTTTGTCGAAGCGGACTTGTTGTTTGCCTTTGTCGGCCGCTGCCGATTTAGAAAGAGTTGGTTCCGCAACCGATAATGATCTAGAAGGGATGACTTCTGTAGAGACAGGCTGTACTGGAACAGCCTCAGAGGACAAAGCAGGATCCTTCTGAATTTCGGGATGCTCCCGTAGATAAGTTTTCCCTGACCTGGTGCCCAACAGGATTTCTTCTTCAACTATCGGGTCAAAAGAAACCATATTACAGCTCTTTGTCTTGCCCTTGGAGTGTTGCTTGGATGAAGATGGAACTTCAAAATCTTTAACAAGATCAGGATGGATCTACATTATCTCGCCATTATCAAGGGATAAAGGGACAAGGCCTTTACTTTGTGGAGGAGGAAGATTCTCAATCTCAAGAGTGGTTCTGGGAATGGGGATGACGCTATTTTGCACCACTTGTGGCGGGAAGTCACCAAACTGTACAGAAATCATATTGGCTGTAACAGTCTTTTTATCCTGTTGGAGAGTGATAACACCGGTGTTGACCAACTCTTGAATCTTGCCTTTGAGCACATAGCACGCCCGAGTAGGATGCCCTATGAACCTGTGATAAACACAGTACTTAGGGTGGTCAGTCTTACCAACTTCATCAGGCTTCTTCGGGTCAGGAAGTTGCAATTTATTGCTCTTCAGCAAACAGTCGAAGATGCTCACTGTATCATTTTCATCAAAGGAATACTCTACTTTTGGGCGAGATTCCTTTGGTAGAGGTGCAGAAGGAGTAGAGGTAGACATGGGTTGAGCCACGTTAACAGCCAAAGATTCCTTGTTCTTGAGGTTGATATTCAACGTTTCTTTGCTCTTGCGGTTGTTCTGGCGATTACCGCTACCGGATGCAGAAGATTCATCTCGATCAGGGTTAGACATATGTACCCCTAACTGTTTGAACTTCTCGGCACTCACTTCAGCTGCTTTAGCATTGACAATGAATGATAGCCAGTCCTGGAACTGTGTTGACCCCGTCCACATGCTGATGATAGGAAATAAGTTTGACTTACAAGTGTCTATCGTTACAACAGATGGGGTTCCGGAAGGCATTTTGAGTGCTTCTCGGCGGAATCGTTCAATGAAACTCTCAGTAGTTTCATTATGTCTTTGCTTGATCTTGTTGAGGGCGGATATAGTCATATCGTTGATACCCTCGTAGAATCATTCCAGGAACATTTGCTTGAGCCTGGCAAATAAAGTGATAGAGCCGTTAGGCAGGCTGCGGTACCAATCATATGCTATACCGGCTAAACAGCCGGCAAAGACTCTGGTAAGAAGAGCATCACTTGACTGGAGCTGGACAGTTATTACCTCGAAATGGTTAATGAACTGACTCGGAGAAGTGCTGTCGTCAAACAGTGTTATTGTAGGAATCTTGTACTTTGGAGGGAATGGGACTTCGTTCCATTCCACTGGATAAGGTTGTTTGATTCCAAGCCTCTGTTGACCGTCTTTCTCTTTGAAGGCCTCGAACTGATTATGTAGTAGTTTTATAGCCTCATTGGCATCTCCTGAGGATGGAGAAGTAACAGGCTGGCTCATCGAGTTAGGAGGAAAAATAGCATGGCAAGCACTACCTCCAGCTCCTGAATGACTGGGTGTAACTTGAATAGGTATTGAGGCTACAAGAGGGGACGGTACCCCCAGACCTGCATTGACAGGCACCGATGATGCTATAATCTCGGGATTGGCAGCAGGTGCAGTTGATGCTACTGTATGTTGAGCTATGATAACAGTATGCATACTTGCGATCATTTCAGCCATGGTCTTCAATTTATCTTCCAGTGCGACGATTCATTGTTCTTGATTGGCCGAACTAGAAGCATCTGGATCTTCAGTGACAACATAGGCTGACACTTCTCTGGGTACAGTAGAAGACATTGTCTGTTCATAGCTTTCGCTATATGCGTCGTAATCAGAGTAAGAATCGTCCCCTGAATGAGAAACAAAGAAGTGACCAGAAAGATCTTGGAGAAGATCTCTACGACCGGCTGTGTCTCGACTTCGAGATCGGGTATGTCGGAATACTCCTTCAAAGGATTCATGGAGTAAATCTAGATACATTGACTGGGCTTACGGGGTTTGCCATGCTTTGAACACTTCCTACCCCCAGTGTCTCGGGAAGCCATGTTTACAGAGGCATAAATCACCTCGTCTTCATCTTCTGACATTGGTTCAGAAGTTAAACAATCGAAGACAGATCGTTTTGTCGTCTGGCAACAACACTTAATAACCACCTTGTGACTACAACGGTGTTCCAATGGTTGGATTGGAGGTGTTGAGGTGTTGTTCCGCTTCTGTTTGAGGTATTCCCGAAGGTCTGGGATATGTTCTTTGACGACATTTGGAACATGATTCCGATTCTTCAGATGCTTTGTCCCGTGAGTATACAGAGAAGTACTCAACTCATTGGCATAGGTATCAGGTTTTTTCCTCCTGGAGGTTTGCTTCTGATGTAAGTTCACCTTCGGCATTAGTTGCTTGTGTTTCATAGAAACTGGTCTATTGAGATAAGTCCGTAAATCGGCAAACTCACCCCCAGAGGATTCTGTCTGAAACACCAGTAATTTCCCCTGCTTTGAGCGGGACATCCGAAGAGTTGGAAGATCTTGGAAATGTGCTAATAGAGTAGGCAAAATGCCTCTTTGATCAATATCTTTCCCTTTAGCAGGGAGAGAAGAACTCTTGTTTGAGAGGATTTTGATACTGTTCGGTGCCGAGGCACATACAGATGGATCTTCTGAGGTAAAAATTAGAGAAGACTGAGAAAAGACCAAAGGGCTTTTTCCTTTATTTTGTGAAAAGGGGTGGGCTAAAGAGCGTTTCCCTCTGTTAAACGAAGGAGGAATAGTCAAAAGACTACCCCATGTGGATTGCGCAGGAACAGAAGAAGCAGTAACTTGCCCTCTGGAGATGATGATAGAGGGCTCCTTGGCCATGGAACCAGCAGAAGGTGCAACCTGTGTTCTAGAAGAAGCAACAACTGAAGCCTTGACTACAGAGGGCTTAGGTTGCGCTCTGTTTGAAGGAGCGGTGGATTGCGCAGGAAGGACAGAGGTTGCCAACTACGCCAGAGGGAGAGGGGTTTTGTATTTTGCCATAGCAGCATAAGTCATAGACTGCGCTATGGTAGGAGGAGCAGTATGCTGCGTATGGGCTGTAAGAGCTTTGGATTGCACCTTAGCAGGGAGGGTGATGGACTGCGCAGGAGCAGCAGGGGCTCTGGCTTGCGCCTTAGCAGAGAGGGTGTTGGGTTACGCAGGAGCAGAAGTGGCTACTAGCTTCCTGTCAGAAGAAACAACTGGTTGCGTAGAGGACTTTGGGATCCACTTTGAATGGACCTTGCTCTTGGCAGAGGCCACAGTACGCCAAGCAGCCCCAGAGTTGATCATCGCTTCGTAGGCAATCTGGTTGACCTTCACAACCAGCGTCTTCTGCGTCTTTCCGATAGACGCAGCGTCATATTGAGTTGTCAATTCCTCGTCGGAGGAGAAAGTCGTCCCCAGCAGAGTCGCCATTTTGTTTGCAAAAACAAAAGTCTTTTATTTCACAAGCATTTAAGAATAGTACAAGAGTACAATGAATTCTGGGAAAGTACAACTATAGGAATCCGATCTGAAGACGATCGCTTTATCCCTTGGACGATGTAAATTTTGAAGACGATAGCCTTTGAAGAATGTAGCAGCACTTGGACAAGAACTCCTGATCTCTGATGATAATATAATCCCTTAATGAAGAACTTGAAACTCTATTTATAGAGTTCTAAAATAACTATTTTGTAGTTATTCTGGATTGCGCACAATGGTTTGTGCTGGAGACAGACTGTGCAGACTGCAAACCGTACTGGCCGTTGGGCAGTTGCTTGATCGTGGGCTAACCGTACTCAGATGCGTGGCATTGTTTGATTGAAATGCACTTGGTCATGTGCAAGCGATTGCCACATGGCGAGCAATTGATGGCATGTAAGCCACGTAATAAATGTCATTTATTTTTAACAAATTTGATGGATCGCGCCACTTGAATAGCACTAGCTTCAGATGCGCTCAGATCTGGTCGATAGATTGCTCTGGCATTGGACAGCTGGACCGCGCTAGGGCTTGGCAGCTGGACTGTGCTAGGATTTGGACAGCTGTCCTAGAAGGCGACGTGGCACAAGAAACGAACAGACTCCTCTTTTTTCGGGCTGTCAGGCTGTCAAAAGATTTGATCTTCTTGTCAGGTAATGATGGCATTGCCACGTCAGCCTAGCGCGCTCGGGCATTGGCACAGTTCAGGCTAGCACAGTTGAATTGTAGCGCAGTCTGTCTATAGCGCGGTTCATTGAAGAGTGCTCAATTTTAGATTTCTCTGCCTTTTTGATGGATGTAACTTGATTTTTAGGACTTACAGGCTCGACGCCTATGAGAACAGTGGGAGTCTCGTTTTGAATTACGTGAACCCCCTACCGAAGACGAAGTCGAGCAGATCGGCCTTCGGGATGGATCTTCTTCCAAACCCATCTTCATCAGCAAAAGCCTAGAAGGAAAAGATCGGAAATCTTTGGTCCAATTGGCCAAAGAATATATCGACGTCTTCGCCTGGAGCTACGAAGATATGCCGAGACTTGATCCCAGATCGCGATGCACAGGCTCAACATCTTACCTGATGCCAAGCCTATAAAGCAACTGCAGCGACATTTTCGTCCTGACATCATGAACGCTATTGATCAAGAGGTGGACAAACTCCTGACCAGCGGGTTCATCCATGAGGAGCAACATCCGGATTGGGTGGCCAACGTCTCTGTCACCAAGAAGAACAGAAAGATACGGGTCTGCATCGACTTCAGGATCTCAACACCGCTTGCCCGAAGGACGAATTCTCGCTTCCAATCACTAACGTGATGATCGACAACACATGTGGCTTCGAACGCATGTCTTTCATGGACGGGTATTCGGGCTACAACCAGATCAAGATGTTCTCCGATGACGCAAAACACACGTCATTCAGGACTCCGAAGGGGGTTTTCTGCTACACAGTGATGCCATTCGGCTTGAAGAACGCCGGTGCGACATACCAACGAGCTATGAGCACCATCTTCTGTCAGCATCTTCGCAAGACGGTTGAGTGCTACGTCGATGACATCGTAGTCAAGAGCCATCTCAAAGTTGATCATCTACAAAACCTGAAGACGGTCTTCGATCTCATGCGAGCACATCAACTCAAGATGAACCCCGCCAAATCCTTCCTAGGGGTTTCTAGCGAAAAGTTATTGGGCTTCATTATCACGGCGAAAGGCATTCATGTCGATCCCGATAAGACCAAAGCCATCCTTGACATGGACCCTCCGAAGAACCTCCGAGAACTTCGAGGCCTGCAGGGGCATCTGGCATACATCCTCAGGCTTATAGCAAACCTTTCCAGAAAATGTCAACCCTTCACCCAGTTCATGAAGAAAGGGCTCTCCTACGTCTGGACGGAAGAATGCCAGAAAGCTTTCGACGATATCAAAGCTTACCTGACAAGCCCGCCAGTCCTGGTGGCACCCGTCTCAGGCAAACCATTTCTCCTCTACGTCCGGGCCATGGATCATTCCCTCGGCGCTCTGCTGGCTCAGAACAACGAAGCGGGCTATGAGCAAGCTATCTACTACCTTAGTAGGACACTGATCGGGGCCGAACACCGGTACAACCCCGTTGAAAAGGAGTATCTGGCTTTGGTGTTCGCCATCCAGAAGACTTGCCATTATGTCTCGGGCCAGACAATTCACGTCATCTCCCGAGTCAATCCACTCAGGGTTCTCATGACAAAGCCAGGATCATTGAACTCCCGGCTAGCTATATGGGCGATCATGTTGATGCCATACAATATGGTGTTTGTTCCACAAAAAGCCGTCAAGGGTCAAGCTCTAGCCAACTTTTTAGCCGCACACCCTATCCCAGAGTCCTCCAGACTCTATGAAGACATCCCGGATGAGGTCCAAGAATCAAATATCACCGAAGAATGCTCCGTCTGGCGGCTATTTTTTGATGGCGCTTCAAAAACAGGCCCCAAAGGCCAAATCATCGCAGGAGTGGGGGTAGTATTAGTCTCCCCCGATCAGCTGGTTATCCAGCGTGCCTACTCCCTTTCGAAGCCGTGCTCTAACAATGTTGTCGAGTACAACGCTCTCATCATGGGACTCCAGCTGGCGCAACAGCTGGGGGTGGATCACCTGGAAGCCTACGGCGACTCAAAACTCGTCGTTAACCAGATCAGAGGGCAGTACAAAGTTCGCCATGAAGATCTGGTTCCTTACCATAAGGTTGCATTGAACATTAATGTAACCTTCACCAAGTTCTTCATAGAACACGTACCCCGGTTACAAAACCTGGAGGCTGACGCTCTGGCTGGCCTCGCAGCCTCATTGGCAACACCCTTCGGGACTCAACACTACGTCACGGTAGTTGGTCGAGACTTGGTCTGTCCTAAAAATAACCTATGCTCACAAACGACCCATGCCAAGTCAACAAGTGTTGGTGTTAACGTTCGAGACTGGAGGTTCCCATTCATCGACTTCGCTGTCTACAAAATCTACCCAGAAGACCCCAAAGAAGCTGTAACGCCCCAGTCCCAAAATACATAGGACCAAGTACGTGAACATGTCAGCTGCACATGTACGAAGAATACTCTAATATATAGACTCCTCGCATATGCACATAAGCTGTAAATAAATAATCACAGGCCAGAATAACATATCTAATCTCATCACAGCTCAACAGAGAAGATAATGAAGTCCAAATAAATAAATAAGAGTATCAAAAGATAGCCGGGTGAACAAACTCACTCCAAACAGCTATGAAAAATAGTCTCTCAAGATCGGAGTCCGACCTCCGCAAAATATAAAGAAAAAGTGGTGTAAAATAATGTCTACAACTGTCTCAGATAAGAAATAGACTAGGAATCATAAGGCACTGCCTCGTCATTAATATAAGATAGATCCAATGCCGCTCCGTACTCCTGTGGAAAATCCTCTAAACCTGGAGAGATAACTAGGTCCTCAGGGGACATAGCAAGATACAAGAAAACACCATGCCATATAAACTGTGATAATATAATAAGAGAAAAAGGTATGCATGCAATCGGGTTCCTAACCATTCTACTGTGAACATGCAGTTGAGATACAATCCTTCGACGCATGAGCCCTGGCTGAAATATGATCGGCATAGTTCCCATAGAGGGTACCAGGGGCCTACGTCCATAACGCTCGGGAAGCGTCAGAGGGCACCATGTGCAAGGGGCTACGTCCATAACGCTCTGGATAACGTCAGAGGGCACCTGGAGCCTGCGTCTCCGGCGGAGCGCACAGGTAATCATGGAAGTGTAAAGAAGCCCATACGTCAGGTATTGTTCTCCCCACCCAATGCCTAGTATCATCATCTCCATGACTGATATGAACCTCTAATAACTGCCAAGTCTTCTAACATGCAATACTATTGGCAGTTACTCCTATCCGTCGCACGCTCCATACGTATCGGTGGCCAGCCGACTACGCGGAAACGTGTCCTACATGTGACTCACATCACGTGATACAACAAGTGTCAAGGCCGTATGAGATATACCAATACCTCAACATCAGTGGGTGGTCAATAAACTAGGTCAATGCAAGAGAATAAATAAAGCAAGGAAGACGACCGATAGAGTCGCTTGCACCCAAGTGTGACTTGGACGCACAGTTTAAATATCACGAAACAATACTGAAAATAACAACTGAAAATAAGAATATAATAATCACAGAGTAGGGTGGCAAGGTATCTTGTCTGGTGGTACAAAGTGGCAAATCCAAAAGTAGCAAGTGTCTGCACCAAAAACTCACAAATCACAGATGACTCCGAACTCTGAAACAAACATCAAAAATGGTCTCGGTGAAGAATATATACCTAGGAAACGCCTGTCCAAAAGTCAAATTCTGGAACAGGGGCAAAATCGTAATTTCTGGTCAAAACGATGTCCGCCGTTGGACCCGCTTTGCACCGAAACGCGTGCCGAAGTCTACGGTCTCTAAAGTCGTCAAACTATATGTCTACGGTTTCAGTTTGAGTAGAGGAACTCAATGGTATGTCCAGTTTTGGATTCCGAGGAGCCGTGCACAAAATCGCCCGTTTGAGTGGGTCGTGGGCCTGCCAAAAGTGGGTCCCGATTCGACCTTCTCAGAATCAAACCAAACTTGGTATGCAGGACCAGAATTTCGATCCGGACCTGTTGGCGCAAGTTTCGTCTCGATTCGACGACTGTACACAAAGTTATGGACAAGTTTGCAAAACGCCGATACGGGGGTATCTCGACGGATACACGTTGATTTCGTCGCACACACGCGACGAAACTGAGTTCCGTCAGTTCCCACATATCCGCAACGTCCATACGCATCTTTCGATGCGTATAACGCGCGACCACGTCGTCCTGTTTGTCGGGGCGACGTCGTATCGGACAAAAATTTCAGAATTTAATATTTTAGAAAACAGTTTTTCACACAAGTTTAACATGGGATTAATACACACACATAAATCGAAATACTAATCTACCAGTTACGTTTCCATCATGGTTATGTTGTCTTCAAACGTGTTCAATTAGTTTTTACGAAAGGTTAATGAACAGTGAGAAAAGTGGCCAACAAGTTTGCGTTTCAAAACAGTTTTCAGGATTCAGAAAAGTGGGTTTTTCTCCAACTTCGTCTCGATTTTTCGAGCAAGTTGGATGGCCATGTCAAAATCCACCTAGGGGATCTTGAAGAGGGTCATGAGGGCTTTCTACACGAATTTACGGATCTAAAAACGGACTAGAATCGAGAGAGAAATCGAACGGGGAAGTTGGGTACCTTGAGTGGAAAAACTGCTCCGTGCGTGACGCGGGGCTGACTTCTAAAGATCCGTTCGTCGCGCACAAAGCTCCTTTGCTGGTGAACCGAAGTCGAGGACGAAGAGGGTATAATCAGCCTCAACTTTCATTTTGGAAGTTTAGGGTTTCGTTGTTTGTAGAAAAAGTATATATATAACAACTTTCAAATAAACCTAATTCTAATGGGTTTAGGAATAACAAAATTGATGTGGGGCTCGGGTTCTTTGGCCTTGCAGCTGCTGCTGCTCTCACGTTATGGTGGTGGGGCCGGGTTCTATTGTGGGGTCTCAGGCTAAAGCTAATGTTGCTGGTGGTAAAAGCTATTGTGGGGTCGGTTTACTCCTATTGCCACAGCTATATGCTGTTATTAATTGTGTTGTGGGGCTCTTAGGTAGCTAAGGTTTTCATAGGTATGCAGCTGTAGCTGCTTCGAAACTTTAGGGGTGGGGTAGCCCCACTGCAGCTACTAGCTGCTGATGGGAATAAGAACATTGTGGGGTCGGTGGCCTAAGCTTTGCAGCTGAGTTAAATTAATTTGTGGGGGGTCGGGCCCCCCCACCCTACTTATTTTTTTTTATTTTTTTTTCACATTATATATATATATATATATATATATATATATATATATATATATATATATATATATATATATATATTCACAAGAAGGTTTCCTAAATTTCTAAATCAAGCAACAAAATATTTGTAATAGTTGTAGGATATATTTAGTAGTAAAAAATAATATAACAAGCACACAAACATATATATATCGTATACACCTATAAATTCGTACAATTACCAAATAAATTCAATTAAATAGAGAAAAATAATTTTTTTTCAAGCATTAAATAATTAGAAAATATTGGGGTTTTACATCCTACCCAACTTAAAGAAATTTTCGTCCTCGAAATTAAACTAAGGTCGGGGGATCAATGCAATGCATGGAATTATAAATGAAAGACATACCTTCGCCTTCGAACAAATGCGGGTAGCGGTTTCGGATGTCGTCCTCGCGCTCCCAAGTAGACTCCCCTGGCGAGTGGTGCTTCCATGCCACGCGAACCAATGGAATAGATTGGTTCCGTAACACCTTCACTCGGCGATCGAGGATACCCACCGGTTGCTCTTCGTACGACAAACTCGGTCCCACTGTGATCTCGGAGTGATCAAGCACATGATTGTTGTCTGCCACGTACCTCCTCAGCTGAGATATGTGGAATACGTCATGTACTCCCTCTAGTGACGGTGGCAATGCCAATCTGTAGGCAACCTCTCCAACACGTTCCAAGACATCGAAAGGGCCGATGTACCTTGGACTCAACTTGCCACGTCCTCCGAATCGAATCGTGCCTCTAGTGGGAGATATCTTCAAGAACACATGGTCACCCTCTTTGAACTCCAAGGGTCGACGACGATTATCTGTCCACTGCTTCTGACGATCCTGCGCTGCTCGCAGGTGGTCCTGAATCTTCTTCACTGTCTCCACTGTGCTCAAGACCAACTCGGGACCCAATAGCTGTCGCTCTCCTATGTCGCTCCAACAAACAGGAGACCGACACTTCCTACCATACAATGCTTCAAACGGAGCCATCTGAATGCTCGCTTGATAGCTATTGTTGTAGGAAAACTCCACAAGATGAAGATGGTCCTCCCACGAACCGCCAAAATCAAGCATACACGCTCTCAACATATCCTCTAGCGTCTGAATGTTACGCTCTGACTGGCCGTCTGTCTGCGGATGATACGATGTGCTAAACTTTAATCGAGTGCCCAAACTCTCTTGCATGCTCCTCCAAAAGTGCGAGGTAAATCTAGAGTCACGGTCCGACACAATACTAACAAGCACACCATGCAATCTCACAATCTGCTCCATATACATCTCCGCCAATACCTCTGTCGACTGGCCCACTCTAAAAGGTAAGAAATGGGACGACTTCGTAAGTCTATCAACAATCACCCATACTGCGTCACGTCCTCTAGGACTCCGAGGAAAACCCGTGACGAAATCCATAGTAATGTGCTCCCACTTCTACTCGGGAATGGGTAGCGGCTGCAATAATCCGGCCGTCCTCTGGTGCTTCGCCTTCACTTGCTGACATACCAAGCATTTGGCAACGAAACGAGCTATCTCCCGCTTCATTCCATGCCACCAATAATACTGTCGTAAGTCACGATACATCTTGGTCCCTCCGGGATGAATAGAGTAAGTCGAACTGTGAGCCTCTGCCATAAGCTCCTGTCGTAGATCTCCATTGGGAACATAAATGCGATCACCACATCGCAGTGTCCCATCAGTGTGGATCCTCAATCCTGTCTCGTCTCCTGCTTCAGTCCTCTCCTTCAGCCATCGAAATCTAGCATCATTAGGCAAGGCTGCCTTGATGCGCTCTACCAATGATGATTGCACTTGAAGGTTGGCTAATACGCCATCTGCTCCCGGTAATACTACCTCAATACCAAGCTGCTCCAAGTCTCTAATCAATTCCTTCTGTGTAGTCAAAAAGTGTGCCATGGGCTTGCGACTTAATGCGTCCGCCACGACATTAGCCTTGCCCGGATGATAATGTAGCTCAATCTCATAATCCTTCATCAACTCCAACCAACGTCGCTGTCGCATATTCAACTCCTTTTGTGTGAACACGTACTTGAGGCTCTTATGATCAGTGTAGATATCAACTTTTTCGCCATACAAGTAGTGTCTCCATAGCTTCAAAGCAAAGATAACCGCTGCGAGCTCTAGATCGTGGGTTGGATAATTCTTCTCATGTATTCTCAACTGTCGCGACGCATATGCTACTACACGACCATGCTGCATCAATACACATCCTAATCCCTTCCCGGATGCGTCGCTGTAGATCACAAATCCTCCTGGGCCCGATGGTAGGGTCAAGATCGGTGCTGTGGTCAACCGCTTCTTCAACTCGTCAAAAGCGGCTTGATACTCTTCTGTCCATACAAACTCCTGATCCTTGCAAGTCAATCGAGTCATAGGCCCCTCTATTCGAGAGAAATCTTCTACGAACCGTCGGTAGTAACCCGCAAGTCCGAGGAAACTTCTCACTTCAGAAGCTGTTGTGGGAGCGGGCCATGATTTGACTGCTTCGATCTTCTCTGGGTCTACCGATATACCATCGCCCGTAACAATATGACCAAGGAATGATACTTCCTTGAGAAAGAAGTCACACTTGCTAAGCTTCGCAAAGAGTCGCTCCTTCCTCAATGTACCCAAAATGATCCGTAGATGCTGCTCGTGCTCCTCTTGACTCTTGGAGTAAATCAAGATATCGTCTATAAAGACTACTACGAATTTGTCCAAGAATTGGTGGAAGATCTTGTTCATTAAATTCATGAAGACCGCGGGTGCATTGGTCAAACCGAAGGGCATGACCAAGAACTCGTAGTGTCCATACCTCGATCGAAAGGCCGTCTTGGCAATGTCTTCCTTCCGAACCTTCAATTGGTGATAGCCCGATCGTAAGTCAATCTTGGAGAATACTTTTGCTCCACTCAGTTGATCGAATAGATCGTCTATACGCGGCAAGGGATACTTGTTCTTCACCGTCACTACATTCAACGCTCTGTAGTCAATGCACATGCGCACTGTCCCGTCTTTCTTAGGCACAAAAAGAACGGGTGCTCCCCATGGTGACGCACTAGCACGAATAAATCCCTTCTCTAATAAGTCATCAATCTGCGTCTTCTTCTCTACCAACTCCTTGGGTGCCAGACGATATACTCGAGATGAAATAGGCTCTGCTCTGCGAATAAGCTCAATAGAAAACTCAATATCTCGGTCAGGTGGTAGTCCTGGCAACTCCTCGGGGAATACATCCTCGAACTCGGTGATAATAGGGTGCTTAGGGGTGTCATGCATCATCATATGAGTCCCCGCTGTGGGTGCATCACAACTATCTCCGTCTTCTTTGGTGAACTCAAACTCCGCCGTATTCGGTGGTCTAAAGATAATACTGCTCCTATGGCAGTCTATGAGAGCGAAATGCTGGCTCAACCAGTCCATTCCAAGAACCACATCGAATGTCGGCATAGAGAATACAAGAAGTCGTGACATCATCTTTCTGCCATTTATCACTACAGGACAAAGTCTACAAATACCACTAACAGGTACAACTCCTCTTCCAGTGAGGATCTTAACATTCTTAGCTAAGGGTGTGATGGGAATGTTGTGTCTAGTGGCAAAACTAGTGGCTATGAATGAATGAGTGGCTCCAGTATCAAATAATGTAATAGCAGGAAAAGATGCAACTAGAACCATACCTGCTATAACTTCCGCCTCTGTCTCTATATCCTCAACAACAAGTGAGAATGCCTGCCCATAGTTCTGTCCCGGGCCCTGAGCTCTGGCCTTGTTGTACTGTGTGCCTTGGGGAGGCAATGGTGGACGGGGTGCTCCTGCTATAGGCCGTGGTGCTGGGAGAGCTGGAGTTGTAGGCCTCGGATTTTGTCGAGCTTGTACTATTGCATGTTGCTCAGGACAATCCTTGAGCATGTGCTGATTGGATCCACATCTCAAGCATAATCCCAGGCGAGTCCTGCAATCATTCTGGATATGTCCTTGTTTACCGCAGTAAAGGCAAACAGGCTTCTGATAAGGTGTGGGCCTCTGCTGGAACTGCCCTGTGGTCCTCCTGATAGGTCCACTCTGAGTAGCTCGGGCTGGTGTAACTGCTGGTGTATGGCGCCTCGATGTCTGCTGCTGTTCCTTGCGAAGAATCTCCTGAGCACGAGCTTCTTCCAAGACAGCTGAATGGGAGACACGAGACTGGGTAGTCGTATAAGACTTGAGCTCTGGTGCAAGCCCCTGGTGGAATCTCCTTGCCTTCTCTAACTCTGTCGGAATCAATCCCGCACCAAATCGACTCAGGCGATTGAACTCCGAGTCATACTCATCAACTGTCATGTTCCCTTGCTTCAGATGGAGGAACTGGTCGTAGAGACCATCTCGAACATGAATAGGGAAGAATCTCTCATAAAATGCATCATAGAACTGCTTCCAAGTGATCCCAGTGCCTAATTATCTCTCTTCCGCCTTCCACCAGTGGTGAGCATTGTCTTCTAACAGTAAGTCCACTGCTGTCATCTAATTCTGAGCTGGCAACTGGGATGCCTTCAGTAGCTTCTCAGTACTAATAAGCCACTGTGACACCTCTAATGGCTTCTCCGTCCCTCTAAAGGCCTTGGGGTTCATATCTGTGAAATCTTTGATAGCGCCTTCGTAGGGTTGCGGAGCCGGTGCTGGTACTGGTGCTGGAGGTGGTGGTGGAGGTCTAGCCATAGCTGCCATCATCGTCTGTCTCATCAGCTCAGTCTGCTGCCACTGAGCCTGCATCATGGCATACATAAACTGAGTAGTAGGGCTCCCATCAGTCGGTGGTGGAGGCATCTAAGGTCCCGACTGTGGATGAAACTGCTGAGAGAATAGTGGTGGTGGAGGCAGTGGTACATTCCCTTCCGGTGGCATGGTAGTAGTCTGTCCAGCCTGGCTGCCTGGGGGTGCTGCGACCTCTGGGTACTCCGTCGTAGTAGGCTGTGTCAGTCCTGGCTGGTAAGGTGTCGCTGGAGTCATGGGAGGATTCTGCCCCTCCGGAGTAATCTCCTCACCAGATGTGAGGGCCAAGGCAGAAGTGCGTCCGCTTCGTAGATTCATACTGTTGGCACGAGGAAGATAAGTTGATATTAAGAAAGATTAGATATGAAGTAAATCGAATAATCAAGGAAGTTTCAAAAAAGATTGGAAGTCAAGGGATAGTAGTAGTTCTGGATGAGATATTCCTATTCCTATATGCAGGCTTGTTGGGCACAGTTATGTAACCCAACAATATTAAATCTGACCTGCATGGGCCACCATAAAAATATGTAACGCCCCAGTCCCAAAATACATAGGACCAACTACGTGAACATGCCAGCTGCACATGTACGAAGAATACTCTAATATATAGACTCCTCGCATATGCACATAAGCTGTAAATAAATAATCACAGGCCAGAATAACATATCTAATCTCATCACAGCTCAACACAGAAGATAATGAAGTCCAAATAAATAAATAAGAGTATCAAAAGATAGCCGGGTGAACAAACTCACTCCAAACAGCTATAAAAAATAGTCTCTCAAGATCGGAGTCCGACCTCCACAAAAATAAAGAAAAAGTGGTGTAAAATAATGTCTACAACTGTCTCAAAATAGACTAGGAATCATAAGGCACTGCCTCGTCATCAATATAAGATAGATCCAATGCCGCTCCGTACTCCTGTAGAAAATCCTCTAAACCTGGAGAGATAACCAGGTCCTCAGGGGACATAGCAAGATACAAGAAAACACCATGCCATTTAAACTGTGATAATATAATAAGAGAAAAAGGTATGCATGCAATCGGGTTCCTGACCATTCTACTGTGAACATGCAGTTGAGATACAATCCTTCGACGCATGAGCCCTGGCTGAAATAGGATCGACATAGTTCCCATAGAGGGTACCAGGGGCCTACGTCCATAACGCTCGGGAAACGTCAGAGGGCACCATGTGCAAGGGGCTACGTCCATAACGCTCTGGATAACGTCAGAGGGCACCTGGAGCCTGCGTCTCCGGCGGAGCGCACAGGTAATAATGGAAGTGTAAAGAAGCCCATACGTCAGGTATTATTCTCCCCACCCAATGCCTAGTATCATCATCTCCATGACTGATATGAACCTCTAATAACTGCCAAGTCTTCTAACATGCAATACTATTGGCAGTTACTCCTATCCGTCGCACGCTCCATACGTATCGGTGGCCAGCCGACTACGCAGAAACGTGTCCTACATGTGACTCACATCACGTGATACAACAAGTGTCAAGGCCGTATGAGATATACCAATACCTCAACATCAGTGGGTGGTCAATAAGCTAGGTCAATGCAAGAGAATAAATAAAGCAAGGAAGACGACCGATAGAGTCGCTTGCACCCAAGTGTGACTTGGACGTACAGTTTAAATATCACAAAACAATGCTAAAAATAACAACTGAAAATAAGAATATAATAATCACAGAGTAGGGTGGCAAGGTATCTTGCCTGGTGGTACAAAGTGGCAAGTCCAAAAGTAGCAAGTGTCCGCACCAAAAACTCACAAATCACAGATGACTCCAAACTCTGAAACAAACATCAAAAATGGTCTCGGTGAAGAAGATATACCTAGGAAATGCCTGTCCAAAAGTCAAATTCTGGAACAGAGGCAAAATCGTAATTTCGGGTCAAAACGATGTCCGCCGTTGGACCCGCTTTGTACCGAAATGCGTGCCGAAGTCTACGGTCTCTAAAGTCGTCAAACTACATGTCTACGGTTTCAGTTTGAGGAGAGGAACTCAACGGTATGTCCAATTTTGGATTCCGAGGAGCCGTGCACAAAATCGCCCGTTTGAGTGGGTCGTGGGCCCGCCAAAAGTGGATCCCGATTCGACCTTCTCAGAATCAAACCAAACTTGGCATGCAGGACCAGAATTTGGATCCGAACCTGTTGGCACAAGTTTCGTCTCGATTTGACGACTGTACACAAAGTTATGGACAAGTTTGCAAAACGCCGATACGGGGGTATCTCGACGGATACACGTTGATTTCGTCGCACACACGCGACGAAACTGAGTTCCGTCAGTTCCCACATATCCGCAACGTCCATACGCGTCTTTCGATGCGTATAACGCACGACACTCGTCCGGTTTGTCGGGGCGACGTCGTATCGGACAAAAATTTCAGAATTTAATATTTTAGAAAACAGTTTTTCACACAAGTTTAACATGGGATTAATACACACACATAAATCGAAATACTAATCTACCAGTTACGTTTCCATCATGGTTATGTTGTCTTCAAACGTGTTCAATTAGTTTTTACGAAAGTTAATGAACAGTGAGAAAAGTGGCCGACAAGTTTGCGTTTCAAAACAGTTTTCAGGATTCAGAAAAGTAGATTTTTCTCCAACTTCGTCTCGATTTTTCGAGGAAGTTGGATGGCCATGTCAAAATCCACCTGGGGGATCTTGAAGAGGATCATGAGGGCTTTCTACACGAATTTACGGATCTAAAAATGGACTAGAATCGAGAGAGAAATCGAACGGGGAAGTTGGGTACCATGAGTGGGAAAACTGCTCCGTGGGTGACGCGGGGCTGACTTCTAAAGATCCGTTCGTCGCGCACAAAGCTCCGTTGCTGGTGAAACGAAGTCGAGGACGAAGAGGGTATAATCAGCCTCAACTTTCGTTTTGGAAGTTTAGGGTTTTGTTGTTTATAGAAAAAGTTATATATATAACAACTTTCAAATAAACCTAATTCTAATGGGTTTAGGAATAACAAAATTGATGTGGGGCTCGGGTTCTTTGGCCTTGCAGCTGCTGCTGTTCTCACGTTATGGTGGTGGGGCCGGGTTCTATTGTGGGGTCTCAGGCTAAAGCTAATGCTACTGGTGGTAAAAGCTATTGTGGCATCATCTTCGCATCCCAATGCATCATCTTCGCATCCCAATGCATCGCCTGATGCCTACAAGCACCGCCATCAGCGGCTTCAATTCGGGCAGGAGCTACCCTATTGGGAAGATTCGTCTAAAGTGTCAAATTGGCGACCTCCAATCCGAAGTCACCTGCTACGTCATAGATGCAGACACTTCTTACAACATCCTCTTGGGGCGCCCATGGATACACGATTACATGATCGTGCCTTCCACACTACACCAGTACTTCAAATACGTCGACAAACACGACTTCGTGAAGACAGAATTTGCTGATATCGATCCCTTCAAGGGAGTCGAATCTTACTACTCGGATTCCTGCTTATACGAAAAGTCGAAGAGGCACCTTGATGAAGGAAATGAACAAGCTAATACCAAAATGGCTACGGGATCT
Source organism: Iris pallida (assembly GCA_029216955.1). Classification (NCBI taxonomy): domain Eukaryota; kingdom Viridiplantae; phylum Streptophyta; class Magnoliopsida; order Asparagales; family Iridaceae; genus Iris; species Iris pallida. The sequence goes on along the minus strand of JANAVB010000999.1, from coordinate 6,225,816 downwards.
GAAGGACCCCTGACGATCCACCTCCAAGCGCGCAAACCAGGCAAGTCTGCACCCCTTACCGTCACTCTGCGGAAGGACGCAATCAGCCTCTCAGCGCAAGAGGAGCAACTGATAATCCGGCTGCCGAGGTCCGGCCAAGTGCCGAGACCCACAACGGAGCCACTGACAATCAGGCTACCAAGAGTCAGCCAACCACAAGCAGGGAAGCTCAACCCCTCGGACAAGCCCATGACGATACGCCTTCCCAGGAAGGGTTGTCACCCAATACAAGGTCTGATACTTCTAAGGAACCATCCACTCCTCGCTCCACATCGAATGCCAAACTGGGGGTTGCCAGTCTGCCCACGACTCCGCGCTCTGCTTCATCAACTGGACCACTGACAATCAAGCTTCCCAGGTCGTCCTCTCAGTCTTCGTTCACACAGGGGGTAGTCGAAGAGGAACCAGAGCTAGCCAAGTATGCGGCTGCCCACACTAATGTCCCCTCCGCTGATGATGTAATCCCCCTAGAAAAGATACCTTACTTCATCAATAAAAGGTTATCTTTGAACTACACCGAGCTCAATAAGCTATGTACGATGTATGCTATTGAATACGGTATAGGCGATCACCTACACACACAGGTGACAAATGTGTACACCGCAATCCAGCTTACTCCAGTAGAAGACGCTTACCGAATAGTCGAGGGAGGAGATCATCCAATCATCTTCGGCCGGACGAACAACCCTCATCCCCTCACCATAGAAGAAGTCGACCTCGGGTCAGATACCGGGAGACTGCCTCTGTATCTCTATAGCCCTCAATCCAAATATCTCATGCAGAAACAGGGGTATGATCTGGAGACTACGCCAGGATTGAACTATGGCACTGGGCGACGATTGCCTTTAAAGCCGCCAGTCCCGACGGGCAAATCACGGAACTACTATAACAAGACTCGATGTGGGTTAGGATATGTGACGCCTACTACGACCCCAGAAATTTCAGATGAAGAATGCGACTGGCAGTCGCATTCAACCGGATCACCAACTTCCGACTCAGATACCAGCATCGGGGATGTATTCAGACAAGTCATGTCAGTCAACATGGCATTCGCCGACGCTTACGAAGAAGACGAAGATATCCCCGAGATTCTCGAGCTAGAGCCATGGGCCCAGCAATTAGACGCACAATGGGAAAAGCGGTTCGAACTGAGAGAGCCCCTACTGAAGATGAGGTCATACAAGTGGATCTCGACAGCGAATCTTCTCCAAAATCGATCTTCATCAGTAAAAGCCTCACCAACGAAGAACGGGAGTTGCTGTTAGAACTTGTCAGAGATTACATTAATGTGTTCGCCTGGAGCTACGAAGACATGCCAGGGCTAAATCCCGACATTGCCCTTCACAAACTCAACATTCGACCAGATGCGAAGCCGGTCAAGCAACAGCAGCGACGTTTCCGTCCAGGCATCATGGACGCAATCGAAGCTGAAGTCAACAAATTGATAGCCAGCGATTTCATTCGTGAGGAGCAACATCCCGAATGGGTCGCCAATATAGTACCCGTCCTCAAGAAGAATGGGAAGATTCGAATCTGCATCGACTTTCACAATCTAAATGAGACATGCCCCAAAGATGAATTTCCCCTCCCTATCACAGACATCATGATCGATAACACCTGCGGCTTCGAGCGCATGTCATTCATGGACGGCTTCTCGGGGTACAACCAAATCAAAATGTCTCTTGACGACGAAAAGCATACGTCATTCCGAACACCGATTGGCACGTACTGCTACACAGTCATGCCTTTTGGTTTAAAGAATGCTGGCGTCACATACCAAAGAGCTATGAGCATCATCTTCACAGACCACGTACGCAAGACGGTGGAGTGCTATGTTGATGATATAGCCGTCAAGAGCCGTAGCAAAGGAGACCATCTGCAGGATCTAAGGACAGTATTCGACCTAATGCGAACGCACAATTTGAAAATGAACCCTACAAAGTCCTTTCTGGGCGTATCCAGCGGAAAGTTCTTAGGCTTCATCATCACTGCAAAGGGTATCCATGTAGACCCTGAAAAGACAAAAGCAATCATGGAGATGGGTCCCCCGAGAAATCTTCGCGAACTCAGAGGCCTTCAAGGGAGGTTAGCTTACATCAGAAGGTTCATTTCCAACCTCTCCGGGCGATGTCGACCATTCACGCATCTCATGAAGAAGGGAGTCTCATTCGTATGGGACGAGGAATGCCAGCAGGCTTTCGATAGCATCAAAGAATATCTGTCGAATCCTCCGGTCTTGGTAGCCCCAGTCCCTGGGAAACCATTCCTGCTCTATGTACGAGCAATAGAACACTCCTTCGGTGCTCTGCTGGCACAGAACAACGATGCAGGCCATGAACAGGCCATATATTACCTCAGCCGAATGATGATTGGGCCAGAGCATCGGTATACCGCTGTGGAGAAGGAATGCCTCGCCCTGGTGTTCGCCATTCAGAAAACGCGATACTATGTCACCAGACAAACGATACATGTGATCTCACGAGTCAACCCTCTAAGGGTCCTCATGACTAAACCAGGGGCACTCAGCTCTCGTCTCGCTACATGGGCAATATTGCTGTCCCCTTATCATATGATCTTCGTCCCGCAAAAGGCTGTCAAGGGTCAAGCCCTGGCAGACTTCTTGGCAGCCCACCCAGGATCGGAGTCATCCAGAATATATAAAGAGATCCCAGATGAGGTCGCCGATTCGAATACAGCCACCCACGATAACATATGGCGGATGTTCTTCGATGGCGCTTCAAGAACCGGACCCAAGGGAAACATCGTCATTGGGGTCGGAGTAGTATTGATTTCTCCTACTGGGCTGGTGATCAATCGCGCCTACTCCCTCACAGAACCCTGCTCCAACAATGTGGCCGAGTATAACGCTCTGGTCATTGGCCTCCAACTTGCAAGAGAACTGGGCGTAGAATACCTTGAAGCATACGGCGATTCCCAACTAATTGTCAATCAGATCCGGGGCTCGTACGAAGTCCGCCACGAAGACATGATCCCTTATCACCAAATAGCGATTGACATCATCTCATCGTTCGAGGGGTTCTTCATCGAACATGTCCCCAGACTCCGAAATATCGAAGCTGATGCCCTAGCTGGTCTTGCCGCTTCCCTAGCAGTTCCAAACTACGATCGCCAATCAGTGGATGTGATAGGCCACGAACTGGTCTGTCCCAAGAACAATGTGCAATTCGTCTGCAATTCATCGACTTCGTCGTCTACGACATCCTCCCAGAGAACCTAAAGGAAGCTACTTCTGTCAGACGACGTTCTCTCAGATTCTTCTACGATACAGAGACGAAGATGCTGTATCGCCGCTCCTATGACGGATTATTACTCCGGTGCCTGTCGAACGCAGAAGCCAAAGAAGCCGTACGAGAAGCTCATGACGGCGTCTGCGGGGCCCATCAGCCCGGCCCCAAACTACAAGATCGCCTTCGCCGAATGGGCTACTACTGGCCCACGATGGTGGCAGATGCGATAGCCTATGCCAGAAAATACAAAGCTTGCCAAGTCCACACAGACTTCATTCACCAACCATCGGAGTTTCTACATCCGACAGTGGCATCCTGGCCGTTCGAAGCATGGGGAATGGATATCATTGGCCCAATCACTCCACCTTCCTTCCGAGGACATCGCTTCATACTTGCGATCACTGATTACTTCTCCAAATGGGCGGAAGCCGTCCCACTCGCAGAAGTTAAGACTTCAAACGTGATCAGCTTCCTTAAGCATCACGTTATCTACCGCTTCGGACTGCCACGAAGGATCATCCATGATAATGGTCCGCAGTTTACAAGCCATGCATTCTATCGATTCTGCGATAAGCACCGCATTCAGAATGTCGCTTCGACACCGTACAACCCGGCAGCAAACGGGTTAGCAGAGGCATTCAACAAAATAATCATCAAACTCCTCAAGAAGTTTGTCTCCTCCAACAAACGTGACTGGAACGAAAAGCTCGGCGAATGCTTATGGGCTTATCGCACCACAGTTCGAACAGCCACCGAGAATACACCATTCTCCCTGGTGTACGGGAGTGAGGCAGTCCTCCCATTGGAGACTCAAATCCCCTCACTCCGCACTGCCCTCACCTATCAATTGACAACGGCTGATAACTACCGACGTCGACTACAAGAGTTAGAGGCCTTAGATGAAAAACGCCTCCTAGCTCAGCAATGGATCGAGCTATACCAAGCACGCATCTCAGGAGCCTTCAACAAGAAGGTTAAAATCAGAACATTCCAAGTGGGCGATCTTGTGCTGGCTGTCCGGAGGCCAATGGTCATGACTCACAAGACCGCCGGCAAGTTCCAGCCAAAATGGGAAGGTCCATTTGTCATCGAGGCCGTGTTCTCCAACGGTGCTTACCGCCTCGCTAAGCAGAACGGAGACTTGCTCATGTTGTCCGTCAACGGCAAGTTCCTGAAGAAATACTATGTTTAAACATCATTCTCCAAATTATCGAGTCATGTACCCCGTTAGTACCACTGAACTCTCCTCCACCCTATTTCAAATCATCGAGTCATGTACCCCGTTAGTACCACTGAACTCTCATCCACCCTATTTCAAATCATCGAGTCATGTACCCCTTTAGTACCACTGAACTCTTATCCACCCTATTTCAAATCATCGAGTCATGTACCCCGTTAGTACCACTGAACTCTTATCCACCCTATTTCAAATCATCGAGTCATGTACCCCTTTAGTACCACTGAACTCTTATCCACCCTATTTCAAATCATCGAGTCATGTACCCCTTTAGTACCACTGAACTCTCATCCACCCTATTTCAAATCATCGAGTCATGTACCCTTTAGTACCACTGAACCCACAACATTTCAGATTATTGAGCCATGCACCCGCTGGTGCCGCTGAACTCTCACTCCCTCAATATTCCAAATTACCAAGTTATGTACCGGCTGGTGCCTCTGAACTTACATTCCGGTCACTCTTTCAGATAGTAAGTCACGTATGATTATACCTCTGAACTTTCTTCCTGGAAGAGATCCTCCCTCATGATCCACTACCCGCACTTCCAGTGCACAAAAAAGGGTAATCGATCCACAAATTTCCAAAAAAATGGCCATGTCCTCATTACCTCTGAGTCGTTTTCACTTCCACCAAAAAACAAACCGCCCCCTCACATAGAACTTCCACATTCTCCTACCTCTGAGTCGTTCTATGTACCCCCTCTTCATTGAGCCCACTCCTACCATGTAATCATTACCTCTGAGTGGGAAGGCTCCGTCGAAGAAACCGTCATGCTTGCCATGTCCACATCACCTCTGAGCAAGTATGTCGGTCTCCTTTCGACCTATTATCTGTACCCACAACCGGAGTACGACAAGGATAATAGGTCCACAAATGTCCTCTGTTGACCACAAATATCCGCTATTTACTACAAATAGCTTTCGGGAAGTCTCCCCTGCCATGTTCTCATTACCTCTGAGCAGGAAGATTTCACGATAAAACCTTCACGTTTGCCATGTCATCATAACCTCTGAGCAAATGTGATTGGTTTCCTTTCATCCCATTATCCGTATCCTGAACCAGGGTACGCCAAGGATAATAGGTCCACAAATATCCCTTGTTAAGTTTCTTAGCATAAATCCACCATCTTACCATGCCCCGGGAGCCCAGCTGCTCTACGGCATTCCTTCCCCCAATACCAAGAACGCCCATGACCACTTTGCCATGGCTACTCCGAACATCCAAACTTGTTATCCGTACCTAAAACCAAGGTACACCTAGGATAATAGGTCCACAAATAAATCCCCAAGCAAGTCCTGTTCCATGAACACCAATACAAGAAAAAAAAGATGAGATGAAACATGTCTATTTTCGAAAGTTCTACACCCTTCGAGATCATATCACTGTTACAAAGTAGAAATAAAAGGACAAACAATCAAGACAAGACAAAGAAACAACTATTGTTCAGAGGTACACTACGTCAGGGGATGGTCCTTCAGCAGGACAGTCAACCGCTCAAACTATCGATTAGTTCCACACATTGCTTCTGGAGTCAACGACGTCACATCTCCCAGATGAGCAAAGGTTCCACTGGGAAATAAAATCCCCAGACTTAACATAACCCCACCCTTTCAGAATACGTATGCCGGTCATATTCCAAACTATCATCCACACCCATAACGAAGTACATTAAGGATATAAAGTTCACACAGAATATCCTGTTAAAGATGACCATTACGAGAAAAGAGGGAAGCAAATACATTCCATTCATTGAAACGATCGGCCACATTCACACGATTAACAAACAAAACCAAAGGAACTCTTCACTACTTCATTCAGACGGAAAGGAAAGGCACAAACTACAGAAACATGCGGACAGAAGACAGACATCCGCGAGGAATTTCTAAAACCTAGTTACAGAAGCGCACATACCACTCCCTCAACCACCTTACATAAGAAGGATGCAGTTGAAGGAGATCCTCATCCGGAATAGGAGTATCAGAATTCCTCGAGCTACCACCCCCAGCTGTTTCGACACTTGGAGAGAGACCATCCTGTGCAGACGACGAGTCTTCCTTCTTCGTTTCTTTCTTAACAAAGGGAGACCCCTGGTCGATGACAGGAGGTGGCGGTTCCTCTGTGACTGCAACCTCAGCGTTCAGTGGAGATACTGAAAGAACCAAAGACAAAAAGACAAAATAAAAAGATATTCAGAAAATAGTCATGCGGCTCGTTTAAAGACAACTCACAGGCGGCTCCGACATGGAGCATACGCCATGCATGGGACGTGTATGCGGACCACGTAACTCGTATGCGGCTCCGACATGGGGTATACCCCATGCGGCTCGATCAGGGGACGTGTATGTGGATCACGTGGTTGTGTACACGGAGTAGGCAGTAGAGCAGACCCTATTAGGGTTTCAAAATACCCAGTCTTCTACATAAGTTATTACCTTCGATGGCGACGTGAACATCGAGGCGGACGGGGGGGGGGGCGACGGTCGACGACGAAGCTGATTTCTTTCTCTTCGCCGCAGCCTTCTTTACAGCCTTGGAAACCCTAGGCGCCATTGCTGTTTGTCAGTTGGAGGAAGAAAACAAGACAGGAATTTTTAGTCAAGAAAAGTCTAAAGTCCGACCAAACACCCGCCTATTTATAGACAGAGAAAGAAGGATTACTGACCGACGCCTCGTGCGACGTGATCGACCCTTCGGCTATCAAGGCAAACTGGACAATAAAGAGAATAAAAGCTCTGGGATCCTCCCCCAAAAGATGGCGTTAATTCAAAAATGAATCAAATAGCATTTAATGAAGATTTGCACACGTGGTCAGGACGCGTGGTAAAGAGCCTATGCGGCCAGATGAATCTATGCGGCTGAGACACTTACGCAGCTAGGAAGCTCAGGCAGACAGAATACACTTATGCGGCATGAACGGGGCCATGTTTCTTATTCAAAGTGTTTCAATTTTACAAATTAAAAACTTTGAAGGGGGTCCTGTAGAAGCATAGAAAATATCAGAATAATGGTCCATGCGGCTCCGGATACGAAGCCCATGCGGCTCATATGGGAGCTGTCTTATACGGTTCAAAAGAAGACTCTCAGTCTCATACGGCTCGAGAGTGTATGCGGTTCAGCAGGAATATGCGGCTCGATCGATGCCACGTGTCCCTTTGTGATCCTTTCCTACAGCTGGCCATTTGAGCAGTGGTCTTATTTAATGCTCTGGCACGACTTGACGACTGTGACGGCTCTGACATAAAGTGTCATAATGGCTCTGCCATAATGACAGACTTTTCGGGAAAAGAAGAAGATCTCTGACCCGATCCGTCAGAAATCCTAGGTTGCCACGTGGCAACTCTCATGCGGCTTAAATAGAGAACAGCTTCATGCGGCTCACTGAGAAGTCACCATGACTAGCAGAAATCAGCCATATGCGGCCCACTGAGATCTCAGCCCCTGCGGCTCAATACAATGCTAGCTCATGCGGCTCGCAAAGACTATGCATATGCGGCTCATTGAGATTTCGTTTCCTGCGGCTAGATGAAGCATTGTCCTATACGGCTCACGAAGAGTATCTCCCTGCGGTTCAAGTGTTGCCCATCCTATGCGGCTCTGACAGGACCCACAATCAAAACACGTGGCATCGGATCAATCAAGGATTTAACCGAATCCCAACAAGTATATTTGACATCATCGTCATAATTACTAAGATCAGGGCATATCATTTATTATCAAGCTAATGGGACACGTGGCGAGCAATCGGATATTGGCATAATCAATCATGAAGATTTAAAACAGTTAGCATTAATTGCTCACAAGATACGGTGCTATCCGCATTAATGGCCTAGATTTATTGTAATCAGGATCAAGGGTTCAGATAGATTGAAGGAGCGCCGACATTCCAAACAAATGATCATTAGCAAACCCTAATGATCACACCCCACTCCTATAAATAGCCAGCATCATTTCCTTGCGAAAAAAGACCGGCAACAACAGAATAAAAAAATACAGAGTCAGAGAGAAAATACACAGAAAGAGAGAGAAGCCAGGAGAGCAACAGGGGAGCAAAGAGAGCACTTCTTCGTCCACGCCAACCATCTTTTCTCAAGGAGTCAAGGCTGCATACCGATCGTCCAAGGAGTAAGGCAGGGCTGCCGTCGCCTTCCTGAGCCTCTATCATCACCCCCCAGAATCTAAAATAAACAATTGTACTTAGATTGCTGTACCTAGGTTTTCATCCCTAGGCTTTTTTTGTACGAGCGAGTTTGTATTATGAGTCTAAGTTCAGTCCTCCGATAATTGTTCTGTACTTTTACAATCAATGGCAAACAGCCATCACAAATCAACTCACAGAAGAAGACAATCAACGTCGCCGTCTGCGAGAATTGGAGGTACTTGACGAAAAACGTCTCCTAGCTCAATAACGTGTCAAACTCTATCAAGCCCGTATATCACTGGCTTTTAACAAGAAGGTCAAGCAGAGGACTTTTCAAGTAGGCGACCTGGTTCTGGCAGTCAGGAGACCGATGGTGTTGACTCACAAGACATCAGTAATATTCGAACCCAAGTGGGAGGGACCTTTCATCATAGGGACGGTGTACTCAAACGGTGCTTATCGCCTCGCCAAACCCAATGGAGACTTGTTTATGATGCCCATCAACGGCAAGTTCCTAAAGAAGTACTACACTTGACATCCTTCAGACCTGTACTTTTATCTCCATCCAACAAGGGAGTCTGTGGACCTAATCATCAGGGCTCACGTATACCTCCCACAAAATCTTACGCTTCCGGAACCCAGCTGTTCCGTGGCGTTCGATCCTCCAGTAGAAGGACAACCACGTCCACATTACCTCTGATTTGCTTCTCTACGCCTCACAAAGCGAAATCCTACGCTCCGTAAGACTACGCTACCCATCATGTTTACCACGTCCACATTACCTCTGAGTAAACATCCCGTACAGACAATCCCTGCATTGTCGTATATTGATCGCAGAACTTCCATATCCACATTACCTCTGAGTAGTTCCGCGTATCCCTCCAGAGTCATTCCTACCATGTCCATAGCACCTCTGAGTAGGAAGATTCCATCATTTGAACCCCATATTTGCTACATCCACATTATCTCTGAGCAAACATGTTGGTTCTCTCAAGCTTATTATCTGTGCCTAAAGACCAAGGTGCGCAAAAGATAATAGGTCCACACAAATCATCAAGTACATGACAACGAGAATGAACACACCATAAAACTCTTCATTCTTTATTCAAAAGTAAAGAATACATCCCCAGCAGGAGTTGCAAATTACACACAAAAAAACAAAAAAAGACTATAATTCCTAAGCATCCCCTGGATTAGCTGAAAGATCTTCGATCCGATGCTTCAAGTCTGCCGCCCGAGTCTCTGCGGTCGCCAGGACTCGGCGCTCGGCTTCTTAACGTATCATTTCTATGGCCTTAGGAGAAGTTTCATCCTCATACTTCTCGTCCAACTGTTGTCACTGCTGAGCCAGGGAAAGAGCCTAGCGGGTGAAAGCCGCCTCCTCCTCCTTAGATGCTATATGTTCAGCCTGGATTCGCTCAGCGTCTAACAAGAGTTGGGCCCGCTGGTCTTCAAGGAGGTAAATATTGGCATTAACCTCCGCTATACTAGCATCCAATGCGACTTGCAACTCCACATTCTCCTGCGCGGACTGAGATAGCCTCTCCATCGCAACCTCAGTTTCGGCCACCTCGTACTCCCAGACAGCCACGGTGGCCTGATAAGATGACTCAGTTTCAGTGATCAACTTCTTCTTTTTTGCGTCTATCAGGATGGAGAGATCATTTCACTGGATACACTGAAACTCGAAAAGCAGATGGTCTAGCTCGGCCACCGATGCCTCCAGAATCATGGCCATATGATCAGGGCCCTGGTAGGAACGTATCAGACTAATATGAGGGAGCGTTATGGCTTTCGTCGTCGCGAAACTCCCATTAGCATCCATTACTGTCGATACGCCCCTCTGCAGCATCTTATACACCGCCTCAATGATAAACTTCACATACTCATCTGCATCCGCCAGCACTTGTGGCGTCATAGCAGGAGTGGGAGGAGCTGCTCTAGATGGCGGACCAGAAGAAGCGTCGGCTTCAATCTACGAGACTAAAACCTCGACACTGGCCCGAGGAGCCAAACAGACAGAAGTAGCCGAGAGAGGCATCGATATTGTACCCCAACTAGAAGAAGCAACAGAGGGTTCCACCAAACCCTTACCCTTCTCAAGCTCGGAGGGACCACCGACGATAGGGGCTCCCCCATCTGTCCCCAACGCATTATCAGCAGGCCGTACGGGACCTTCCCCCTCTGGCAAAACAGTAAGGTCAGCACTTGTTTCCTGACTCTGCTCCCCTGGAGTCAGATGCGGCAGACGAGTCTCATTTCCATCATCAAATCCCTCCGCGGGAATAGAATCTGTCGCTGCCCCCTGGTCGGCAGCCACCTTAGCCTCCGCTGCTGAGTCTGGAGTAGGGCTCGGCAATGCTGCAGCCGACTTCCCTACATCATGACAAGGAAGGGAATCCGCCCTCTCCTCTGCTTCAATCATGTCTGTTGCTCCTGCAACAGGCTCACTTATCTCTGGAGGAACGTCATCCGAAGACGACGAACTCTACTCCTCTTCCTCATCTGGAAGCCCCTTATCTGTGGGGTCCTTAATGTCAGAGGCCCCTACGGTGGTCGGCACCATCCCAAAAACTGTTTCAACCTCAGCTTCCCTTCCAACATAATCGAGAGATACTGGAATCACCACAGCAACGACATCGTCCGGGTTCTCCTCCACGAGAGACATCACAATCGACGGAATGTGCTCTTCAGATGAGGTCGCCACCTCCTTTGGTCTGCTGGCACCCGATTTTGGAGTACGGGGTCTCCTTTTTAGCGGCTCCTACAAAAAGAAAGCATATATCACGAGAAATGTTGAAGCTAACCACACTATGAGGAACACCTTACCTCCACTGGAGCTGAGTCTGTTGATACTGTTGGTGACAACGCCTTCTTCTGCCTCTTTGGCGCAGAAGAGCCATTCTCTGCATCAGCACATCTTTTCGGTTGATCGGTCGAGGCTCTGCTTGAGCCCCTCCAACCCGTGGATACGGCAGGGGTACCTCAATAACCCACCTCTGACGGACGGTACGATCGAGCCTTCGCCAACTTGTTCCCGGTCGTCGCTAACTGGGTGCCGACAATGAAACTGGTCTTCCGATCATATTCGGGAGGCACGACGTTCATGACACAGTAAATTTGGCGACCAAGAAAAGAATCGGCGGCCACGGATTCTGAACAGGCAGCGTAAAGCGAGCTCCGGTACATTCGACATTGTAGTAATGCCAAGCTCGTGCACCGTCCAACAAACTTCCAGTATACCCCAGGTTAATACTGGGGTTCTCCAACATCAACTGAGCATAGCCAAATTTTCGTGCAAAATGGCTCGGTAAATATTGTTCCAGGTAACACTGGTTTCTATTCTGATACACCAGATGGGACGGCCGGATACTTTGTAAGCAGCGGAATCCCCATGGAGGCAGAGTGGTGGCATCTTCACTTAAATCCGTTAAATCTTCGCTGGCCTCAAAACCCAAGAAGACGGGACCAACTTTGGTGATCTTCCACCCCTGAAGGTGGGATAAAACTTTCCTGCAAACTGGAACACCAGTATGCAACCAGCTCCTCTGGTGGAAGCGGCGGAGGAATGCATCTCTGGCCCTGTGGTCTTCTTCCGAGCTCGGGCTCATCACATTGGGATGGTGCAAAATTAACCACCCTATCAAATAATGGAACGGCAGTTTGGTACGAGGAAAGTTGTCATTCCTACCTCGTTCATGAACCACATTTTCCGCAAATTCTCGTAAACCTCGCAGCAGGTTACACACCATTGCGGGGAGTAGAGCCAGGCGACGGCCAAAAACTAACTTCACAGCTGGCAGGATTAGGTTCCGGGTCACCCTCTCCACAGAGCCTGACCCGCCCGAAAAGACATAATCCCGAAGCCAAATCATCAGATACGCAGCTAACACTGCTTTGGATGACATCCGATGAATAAGGTGCCAGAAACAGCTATAGGAGCGTTCGTCCGACTGCCGGTCCTCATTTTCTTGGGGACTCTTCTCACTCAACCTGTTCATTTCGGAGAGCAGCACGCTACTGGAAAGCGCTGGCGGAGTGGTAAACTGAAAGGGATCCTCCTTGTCTTCCTTAAAGACGTAATCTCTCCAAGCGGTCACATAAGGCTGTGACCCGCCCTTATCCCTCTTCTGCATATAATAATGACTCGCCACTTTTCTGAAGACGACCATCATCTCCTCTGCCTTGTCCCCCAGGACTTGGAACTCCTCGTTGGTCGGAAAGTATTCCTCATAAGGATCTGATCCCAAAGGGAGCCTTGACACTTCGTACATTTTATGAAGTGCGAGTCCCAGCTCCCCCACCGGAGTGAAGAAAGTCCCGGTCTGGGTGTTAAACATCTCCAAAAGTACGAAGAACATATGCCTGTTGATGTCGACGCCTGCCTGGGTAGCACAGATTACAGCAGTTAGCCCAATCTCTCAGAGTTCGGTTCGAAATCGCATCAGAACCCAGAGTGTCAACTTGTCCCACTTGGAAACATAGTGACACCAACCCTCTACCCAAAATTCACCTTTCGGGTACGACCGCTCCAACAACAGCATACAATTTGCAAAAGTCGAAGAGACAAAAGCAAATGTGTTGATGGAAACGTCACTATAAATGCTTCCAGGACGCAGAGTCCGCCAGGTGAAAGAAGGCCCAGCTCGCACGGCGGCCAAAGTATCCTTCTGATCGGAGGTAGCATCGATCTTGATGGTGCCTGCCATCGCTCCCCCTTGAGATAGGGTTAACTCCCAAGACATCCTCCTCTTGGAAGCAAGATGACTGAAAGCCGTCAAAGGCCATTGACGCTCAAGTTGCTTAACAGTCATATACACCCCCCTTGCTGTAAAGAACCAATCTTCCTTGACCTTTAACACCTTTGCTTCAAAGTAAGGCGGTCCCCAAACAGGAACTCAGGCTTCAAGAAAGTCACATTATCAGAAGTGGCAGATGTCAAAATGCCACGCTTCATCATCCGTTGGAGGAACGCATGCTGTTGTTTCCGAATTTAAATCATTCTTTCGGGAGGCTGATCCAGCATAATGGCAGCTTGGACAGGGTTTATCACCTCCTTATTATAATCCACTCCTATCTGACAGAGGACAGCATCCAGAAGCACTTCATTCAAGAGCGAGACAGTCATCGACACTGGTGGTCAGCAAAAGAAGGCAAAGATTTAGATATACAGTAAAATAATCTGAGCCACGTTCTTATCAGAAGCGCATACCCTGAACCAAGGTTCAAGCACACCTAAAAAGAAGCTTCGATGTATCGTCAGGGTCTAAACCCATGCGCATCAGCAGTGAAGCTTCGGCGCATCATCAGGGTCTAAACCCATGTACATCAGCGGTAAAGCCTCAGCGCGTCATCAGGGTCTAAACCCATGCACGTCAGCGGTCAAGCCTCGATGCATCATCAGGGTCTAAACCCATGCGCGTCAGCAGTGAAGCTTCGGTGCATAATTAGGGTCTAAACCCATGTACGTCAGCGGTGAAGCCTCGGCACATCATCAGGGTCTAAACCCATGCGCGTCAGCAGTGAAGCTTCGGCACATCATCAGGGTTTAAACCCATGTGCGTCGACGAAAAAGCTTCAGCACATCATCAGGACTCAGGGTCCATGCGCATCGGCGTATGTGACTTCTAAAAAATGGCCTACTCAAGTACAGAAACCCACCAATCACCGTCGGCCGAACGTCGACGGGTGTCCGGGGGACATCATCTGCAGCAGCCTCCACAGGCTCTTTCCCTTTGCCTCGTCCCCGGCCAGCACCGCCGCGAGGAGTCTTGGGGGCCATTTCGTGAAAGAAGAAAGTTAGGGTTTTCGAAAGAAGAACTCTAAAAGAGAAATCAAAGAGAGGAAGAACTCTCTCTCCATCAGATGCCTATTTATAGGCTTAGTCGCATGCATGAACCGATGAAGTGTGACATCAGCCGCCACTTTGGGTTCTGTGAAGTGATAACTGCAAATAAATCCAAAAAGATCATCATTAATCTTCTTAGTTATCGAAGCGTTATCAATAACTAAAAGGAGCATGCGCCCTATCACTGATACGCGGAGTACTCATGCGCCCGAACAGTCATGCGCCCCGTTGAAGACACCACCATGCTTCTTATTCAAAGTATTCCAAAACTTGGTAAAAAGTTTTGAAAACTTTGAAGGGGGTCTTATAGAAGCATGGAATTTTAAGACCAGAAATCCTATGCGCCTAACATTACATGCGCCAGGGAGCTCAGATGAGGTACTCGGCACAGCAAATAACAAAAGTATAGGCATTAAAAGAAGATTTTTTTATTTTATATAAAAGTTTATTACATGTCTAAAAAAGAGAGCTGTACAAAGGAGAATTTCTACAAAGAAAAGACCCTAAGTCTACAGCTAGGCGCAACAACCGCCATGCGCTCTCAGTTTGGTGCATCATTTCAGCGTATCAGCCAGGCGCATCCCGTCAGCAGCTCAGTTATGTGCATCCTCAGTTATGTGCATCCTTTCAACAGCTCAGTTATGTGACGCCCTTCAGCGTCTCAGTCAGGCGCATCATGAAGTGCCAGCATATGCGCCATCAAATGCTTCGACTAATAAAGCATTTATTAAGCAGAACGAGGGTGGACAATCAACCCCCTAGCTGGAAGAGGAGAGCACCGCAAATCTGTGGCTAAAGGAGCAGCTTTCAACACAACCAGAATGGACAACACCAACTCTAGCAGGAGGAGGAGCTCTCCCAAAGCCCAAGGAAGATGATCGAGGCACCACAATTTCGATCAGCGGCTCTTCCAGCATAACGAAGACGAGGCTCGAGCATCCCGATCTTTGGATGCAACAGACACCTTTCGCCTGCCTCAGAAGCCCTTGACTTCGACTTTTGGATGTAACAGTCACCTTCAAGTGCATCAATAAAGATAATGCGTCACATCTTCACCCTCGGGAGCATCTCATCAACAGAATGTGCTCGAACAAACAAGTTCATTCGGGAGGACGTGAGAGAACGAGAAGCAAACTCTCTTCTTGCCACTATTTATAGGCCGGGCAAATCAAACCCATGCGCCAAGTGGCAGGCTCTCCGAATCCCGTACAATGAATTTGTATTTATGGTGATGAACCTGACACTTCGAATTCAGCCAAGTAAAAAATGGCTATTTAAAGCACTCGAAGAACATAATAGTCGGACCAATAAAGACGTGTCATACAAATGGATGCGCCGGTCAGACCACGTATCATACTGATGCACCCATCAACACCAAGCGCCTCACGAAGATGCTCCCCATGTGTCCCCATGTGCCTAGTAGAACGCAGATCGATGCGTCCACTCAACAGCCCATCATCTGTCAAAAAATATTAAATGCTGAAGTCTGACAGAGTTGGCAGCACATCCCTCGAGGACTGAATAATTGACAGCTTTTTTATAAGACGAAGCGTCGCCGACGTCAGCATCATCATTACTCTCCTCCGATGGTTACGAGCTACGTGGCCGCCCAGCCATCTTGCACGTGCCTTCGCAGCCATGTGCCTAATCTCTATATGCGTCCCAAAAGCTATACGCCTTAGACTTTTCTCTGATCCCTAAAGACAGAAGTCAAGTCACTACTGAAGCCTCGCATGTGCCTCAAAAGCCGTGCACCCAGACTGGTTCGTGACTCCTAAAGGTTATAAGCCAAAGTCTCCTCATGCGTCCAATCCCAGACGCATCCTATCAGATCACTCCCCACCAAATCCGAGATCTTTGAGCCATGGACCTACGACACGTGTCCTTTAATTCGATTCAGCCTATGAAGGGGTGTTAATCACCCATGATCTCAGCAACTGAATGATCCTCTCCATTGCTACGTGTCAGCTCGGCCGGAGCCCACAAATACAACAGGAAGGGTTCAACTCCTCAATCAAAGCGCATCGCCCATGCGTCTCCATCATCAATCACTACGTGGCATTCCCACAAACTGGCGTATCCTACATATGCGTGCATGAGCAGCCCAGCCTGCTGCTTATAAATAGAGGGATCATCTCCTTCTTCTACACCTACGAACACACAGACAAGAATACACAGGAACAGACCTGCGAGTACCCACACACAGAGGCAGACACAGACACTCAACGTCTTCTTCCTTTCCGCAAGCTCCAGCACCCAAAGCAACTCAGACCTTCAGAGAATCGATAACCGTCGTCAGATCATCAACGGAGTCAACGCATTACTACTCGCTCCATCGGCACAAGGGACCCAGATAAACAAAAGTATACTCCTAGGACTACATCTAAGTCCTACATTGGAATACTGTTCTATTTGTAATTAAAATTTACAATTAAAAGATTTTAATGGCAAACACTATCCCCCCAAATATCTAATCCTAACCCTAACATTCAGCCCCCTCTCTCCTCCTCACAGCCGCTCACTCCCCCACTCCCGAGCTCTCCCTCTCACTCTTATTCAGTCCTTTCCCCCTCACCTCACCCTTCTCCATCTCTCACTTCTCTCTCACTCTTACTTCTCTCTCTTAGTCTCTCTCCCTCTCGTCCCCGATATCCAGCCACCACTACCACCGTGCCCCCCCGTCTCCATCATCTCCACAGCCACCACCGCCACGACCAGTACCGTCGTCACCCTCACCATGGCTGCCACCACCGCCTCCCATCTCTGTTGTCGTCGTCTCCATCTCCTGCGCTGCCGACGACCTCCCTTGCCTCCCCGTCTCTTTCTCTCTCTCTCTCCCTCTCTGTTCTTCTCTGGCTGTCGAACGCCGCTGTAAGCTCCTGCTGTCGTCCTTTCTTCGTCGGAAGACCGACCCGCCTGGCCGAGATCCTCTGCCACTCCTTCTTGTTTTTCGTCGACCAGCAACTATCGTCGCATTCTCTCTCCATCGGCGAGGAACCGAGCACCCCTCTTCCCTTCCTCGATTTGCGCACCTAGGATGCGTGTCATCTCGAACAGCACGCTGCCTCGTGTAGTGTGCTACCTCGAACAGTGCACCTTCGTGTAGTACGCCCCTCTATACATGTCTGTCTCGGGGTACGAGCCATTGGGATGCGTGCACCTTGGTGTATGTATCAATTTCGATTTTTGTGCTACCCCGATTCATGTGTTACTTGGGCAGCGGGACGCCTCGAGCCACATGCTGCCTTGGGCATCGTACCATCTTGATTTGTGTATTATTTTATTTTTTATGTCTCGGCCTTTGTGTCTATCTCGTGATTTGTGTCGCTCTGATTTGCGTGCACACTCCGATTTATGTGCCGTATTGATTTGCATGCTTCTTCAAGTCTTGCATTGTCTTGATTTATGTGCACACTCTAATTTGTGTATTGTATTGATTTGTGTATCATATTGTACCTTACATCATCTCGATTTGCGTGCATGCTTTGATTTGTATGTCGTATTGGTTCATTCGCTATCCTGATATTCATGGTTCCTCGATCTATGTGTACGTCTCGATTTACTTGTACATCCTGTTCCCGTTTGCCTCAATATTCGTATTACCTCGATTCTTGTGCACATTTTGATATACATCCATATCTCGATTAGTGTGTCCGTATCGATCCGTATGCCTCAATTTTTGTGCCAGATCCCTGTACTGCTTACAGGACCTACACGGTATATCCTCTTGCCATTTTTTCATATTTTTTTCATTATTTTATTAATTGATTCTAATAATTATTTATTGTGTGTTCTGAGGACCTCGATGGGCGTGCTGTCACGACCCGTACTCGCTTTTCGGATGCGAGCACGTGAGCAAGCCAGCTACGTATCGAGCGGACACCAGCCCCTCTCAAATACGTAAACGTTGTCAAGGCTATAGTATACTGCCAAATCATGGCAAAATAATCTATATCTTAAATCCGCATTGAGTGCACGGAACAGGAATAAACACTATAGATCATGGTCTGCAGTCTACTAGCATACATGTCCGATAAGACTCCAAGAGTATAAGAAGAGTCTCTAAACTGAATCAATAAGCAGAATATCTCATGATAAGGAATGAAAAACACGAAAGGATAACAATGTAATATCACTAACAAATACCTGAGACATGTATCACAATCATCTACCATCCCGCTCTGCCACTAACTCCATGTAATCGTTAAACCTGAAGAGATCATCAGGTCCTCAGAGGACATAGCAAGATATATATAAACATGCCTATCGAGCAGTTTAATCATGCATGATAATATATAAACATGATATAACAAGGAACGACACCTAACATGGCAAAAGATTACAACCAAACTTCTAACAAGTGACTAATGACAAGTGGCTACTGAAAGGTGACCATGAAATGGAATACAAGAACAACTACACGTAACTGAATTGCTGAATGAACAAGCGAATACGAGATCATTGGAATACCAAACCCTCGCCCCGAGTAGACTCGCAGGTTTGAACTAATCACTAACCCTCATCCCGAGTGTAGACTCTCTAGTTGGTACTAACCCTCGTCCCGAGTGTGGACTCTCTGGTTAGTTCACGCCAAGGCATCCTTGTCCCGATTGTGGACTCTCTGGTGCAAGTATAACATCCTCGTCCCGAGTGTGGACTCTCTGATGTAAACATCTTCATCCTGTGTAGACTCTCTGGTACAAGTCAAGTCAACACCCTCGTCCCGAATGTGGACTCTCTGGTACAAATAATCAATATTCTTGTACCGAGTGTGGACCCACGGATGTAAACAGATCAAGGTAAACACCCTTGTCCCGAGTGGACTCTCTGGTGCCAGGAAAACAATAACAAAGATTTAGAAGTTCAATTACACGTACTCATTCTATGACAAGACTCAAGCAAGGTACTGGTGAGACAAGGTATGACTCAGTCAAGACACAGTCAAGTCCAGTATAACTACACTGTCAAGTCAAGCATGACCATAAACTGGTGAACACAGTATGTAGAAACTAGGTAAAGCAAGTAGACAAAAAAGCTAATGAATCATGTAAAATCTATAACAAATATAGTATCTATGATAATACACTAATAACATAAAAACTATAAACATGAAATTAAACTATAGAGGGAGGCAAGGTATCTTGCCTGGAGTTTGTACGCAGATCCAACAGAATATAGTCAACTACTAAGCCATAAGTCCAAATCATCACAACTGTCTCCGAAAATTAAATAAACATTACCAATATTTTTAGAATAGTCAAATTATCTAGGATTGTCTGTCCTTAAGTCCAATTCTGGACACAGGGGCAAAACGGTAATTTTGGGCCAAAACAGTGTCCATCGTTGGACCCGCTTTGCATCGAAAAGCGTGCCAGAGTAAATGGTCTCTAAAATCGTTAAACTATATGTCTACAGATTTGTTTTGATGATACGAACCTAATCGTATGTCCAAAGTTGGATTCCGGCAGGCCGTGCACAAAATTGCCCGTTGAATCGGATCGTGGGGCCCACAAAACTGCGATCCGATCAACTGTCTCAGAATTAGACCAAATTTGGTATACAGGATCAAAAAATGATACGATCCTATTGGCGTAAGTTTTGTCTCGATCTGACGAGCATGCACAAAGTAATTGAGAAATTTGTACAGAGGTCGATATGGTAAATTTTAACGGATACGGATCAAATTCGTCGCGCACACGCGACCAATTTGAATTCCGTCAAAGCCCACACGTCCGCGAAGCCATTACGCACCTTTTGATGCTTTTAATTCATGACTACGTCACCCGAATTGGCGGGACGCACGTCATATCAAAGAGTTTTTTCGATATTTCTATTGTTTTGAAAACAGGTTTTTTCTAAACTTCGGAATCCGATTTCTCGACATGTAGTCGATGAAATCAGATTCTGTAAATTGGGTTGTACAGCCCTATAGGTTTTTTAGGTCTGTATTTAGTTTGTTTTTGAAAGGCCTACTGGTTGGTTCAACAACAGTCTTCGAAGTTGGGTTCCAAAATAGTTCTAATATTCTGTTTTCGATGGTTATGTGATCGCCTTCGTGTCGATTTCCTGGGGTTTCTATTGTCATAGAATAAAGTCCATCTAAAGGGGTTTGAAGAGGGTCTAGTAGGCTTTCTGAAATACTTTACGGATCGAAAAGTGAATAATCATAGGCAGAGAACTCGTACCGTGAAGTGGGCTTCGAAACTCGTACTGCTGCCGTTGCTCCTTTGTTCGTGCGCGGCTGTGTCCTATCGTGCGCGTATTTGGTCGTCTCTGGCGGTCGTGGCAGCGACGGGCGGCACGCCTAGGGTCGGAGAGTGTCAGGTTGGCTTAGGGTTTGGATTTGTGAAGTTTTCGTTTCAACACTCTCGATCTTCTCTATATATATGCGTATATATGAGTCAGTTTTATGTTTGGCCGGCGGGTTGCCTAGCCCTTGGCTTGGCTTGGCTGGGCTTTGCCTGTGGGGACTTTGGCTGGGTGTGGGGCTTATGCATGGGCTGGGGTTTCTCTTGCTGCGGGCTGGGCCTGGCCTAGCTGGAGTTAAGGGGACTGGTTTAAGCCTTTTGTATTATCCATTTAATTCTTTTTTTCCTTTTCTTATTTCTATTTTCTATATCTATAAATACAATTATTAGTATAAGTAATTTAATTACAAATGGGTCGTCAGGAATTTTAATAAATGTTTTCTAATACCACAACTCAATGTACCTACTTCCTAAGATATCATGTATATGTCCTTAATAGAACTTAACAAAGAATTTAACCAAGGCCGTAGCAGACTACTAATAACATATAATTATATTTTATGAAAACGACAACATCATTATTAATAATAATAAAGCTTCAACATTATGATAATTTCAACCATGGAGTAGCATTGGTGACACGATATCTCCAATTCACAATTGGCCCTAGGAGATTCTGCAATAATCTGATCACCATTAAATACAATAATTCATATAATCAATTTTGAAGAATTTATTTACGAAACCCAAAAATAAGTACAAAATATTTGCACTTATCAAAATATGTCAATACGGCCATATTGGTCTCACTACATGCTTACATGGACTTCTGCTCAGTTCAGAGTCCCAGTCCGGACTGGTTTGGTACAACCGGGTCAATAAAAGTCCAATATTATTAATAAATAACAATTTAATTATCTATAGTGGTTAAGTCGTAACTTGGCCTGGTTTTTCTAGTTCGGGCACTGTTATGGCTTGGCACTCCCCTACCATGGCTAAATACTAGTCAAAGCACGCTACTGCACTACCCATGCCATAATTCCTAGTTGTCTTGTATTTCAAAACTCAACCATGGCTAAAGCCTTCTACCGTAATAACTAACTAAATAATTATTTATAAAATTCTAAAAATCACCATTTAAATCAAATAAACAAAATAAAAAAATATTCCAAAACTTTTCGGGAAGGGAGGCTACACGTGCTACCTTGGATTCTGGTCGCCGAAGACTTGCTTACCTAGCCGAGCCCTCTAAGCAAGTACCCCTTGCTCATCGACGGTTCTTGCCCTCTTACAGGATTTTATTGTATTTAATTATTGTAAATGTAAATGTATAACTGCGAGTAGTATAGCATAGTAGTAGAACTGCCATGATTAGGACTTATGGTATATATTGGTCCGATACTGGGTTATGCCTTATCGGACAACTCGGACGGGTCATCCACACCTCCGTGGACACGAGCACGACTCCCGAGTATGGATTATCCCCATATGTCCCGTATCCGACTCGCGGTCGAGTAACGACTTTGGCTAACTATTTTTGTGACTATGCTTGTGGATCTGTGATGCGCCCTGCGTGACGATTCTTGTTGCATGTGTTGGCTTGGCACCCAGTACGCATCATAGTGTTGCTGGAGGCCAAGACCTAGTACTCTCGGCTACGGTTTGGTTTTCAGTACGTATCGTAGCGCTGCTGGAGATTGAGACTTAGTGTTCTCAGTTTGTGATTCTGCGGCGGGTTTGCACGAGTGGATATAGCCCCAACTCGCAGGGAGCTCCCGTTTAGATAGATAGAGGAGACTCTGTCGAATTTTCTAGAATTTACGGTCGGGAATTTGGTTCAAAGATTTGGATAGAGTCGTTCCTTTGGTTTGCTGAACTGGACTCGTGCAGATTTATTTTGTTATAGTATCGCTGATTCCAGTGCCTGCTAGGTAGATTCTTGACTAGATTAGTCGCCTAGCTACTCGACATGTCTTGTCTGTCGGATAGTGTAAGGAGCGTGGTTCTACTTGAGAGACGGTCTGCTACCCTGGTCCTTGTTTGGGTTAAGGCTGTAGATCTGCTCCAGGGTGGTTCCTGCAATCCTTGCATTTGGCGGCATTAATTATTCGACTCTTGTCCCCTGACCATTTTTCTAGACGGTGTTCTAGTTTAGCCAGATAGGACTGACAGTTGTCCTATGTATCAGGATTGTGACCTTTGAATATTTTCAAGGAATGAGTATTATAGGGAGTATGATCCTAGGATATTGATTTGGTAGACTCATATGGATTCTTGGATAATGTTGCCATTCCTTTTTAGATGATGTTCTAATTTGATCAGATATGACCATGTGGATTCCTGGATTTTGATGATTGTGCGAAGTGTTTCACAGAATGAGGAGAATATCGAGGGTATCATTATATAATTTTTACCTGACTTCTCAAGCGCCCAAACCTGGTACCATTGTTATATTCCTAGTAGTTGAGAGACTTGTTTCTTGATAGCTTGTGATCATTGATTCAGAGGATTCTTGTGAGCTATAGGGCCTAGCATTGTTTATGGTGATTAGCGTAGTATCTGGTGATTATATTTATTGACCTGATTTCCATCGTGGACGGGAAGACTATTGATAGCTTGATCTGGAGGATAGACCGACTTGATGATTAGAGCTGTAGGTTCCCATGTGTACTTGAGATGCTATTATAGTAGAGATCCTGACCGTGTACCTGACCTGATACCCTTGCCACGATGTGGGCAATGACTTCATGTGACTGTCTGATTTGTCCTTTTTCCTGATATGACTACCTGTATCCGTGCTATGATTACAGCTTACCGTTTGAGATACTGGCCCTGTTATTTCACTGAGGTGCTATTTCTCTGATTATATTATACTGCGGTGCAATCATTTTATTCTAGCTATATGATATGATTACCTGTACGGGTACCCTGGTAGTTGGCATATATTCTTTGTGTGGTCAGGATAGATTGATTGCTTGTTGCATTACACTAAGAAAGAAGCACAACTGGAACTCTAGGTGCCGAGGTTGATTCTTACTTAGCGTTCCCGTACTGAGGTACGACATCTAGGAGGATGATTATGTGACCATGGCATGTGATTCCGGATAACTGTAGAGATAATCTAGGTAACTTACATTAGTAGAAGCAGTGGGAGGGAACGGAATCCTGAGGTCGTGCAGTACTAGCCACTTCCCAGATATTAGTCATAGAGTGCAGGCTAGCCACTACGGATATTGTTACCGTCCGTATTAAAGGATGGCAGTATCTGTCTACTTTATGTACTATGTATTATATGCTTGTCTTGCTCGCACGGTGGCCTTATGAGGGACCGGTGCTTATGTTGTCTTGTTATATTTGGCCCCGCTAGTCTGCTAGATTGGCACGATCTAAGGATTCCTATATTCTGCATTGTTAGGGTAACCCAACCTCCATATAGAAAGCAGTAGGCATTTGAGTAGTCGTTTATTTTCCCTAATTGTTTGGCTTGTTGCTTGCAAGGCTGACTGATATCGACTCCCAGTTGGTGATGTAGGTATTATTGGATGTTAGGGTGGCTGTGATGATTGTTGGTTATTTAACTACATTAGCTGCAGATTGTTATCGTGTGTTGGTACCGCACGATTCTTACCCTCATTTACTGTTCATATATGTTATTCCTGTGTTATATTTTATCGTGCTGGCTTTTCTTCGCCCATCTTTGAGCCTTTCTTTCTAGTACTTGATGCGGTTGGCCTGACCAACCCTGGATTGTTTCCAGATTGCCAGTAACCGACCTTGTGGATCTTCTAGACTTGACTTGGAAGATGTGCTTCAGTTCCAGACCATGTAGGAACTGTGTGGAAAGGTATTATTGTCTACATTATTTCATACTGTAACTTCATGATTATCATATGAGTATTTTCTGCTTTCTATATGGTTCTCTCTCTTGCTGATTATTTATTGTATTTGCCTGTGGATATAAGATCAGATTTAGGCCATAGATTGATTGCATGCTAGGATACCCAACATGATTAACAGCCGTAATCGCGGTATGATGTCTTCGTACCTTATACAGTGTAGCTGGCCTACGTCCGTCCCTGTATTTCGGTACTGGGGCGTGACACTATTAACTTTTGTATCTTATCTTGATGACTATTGTGCTTTCATCATTTTGGCTTTCCTTGTATGCTTGATTGATTTGGCTTTCCTTGTTGAGAACTTACCCAAAATTCATAATTTTTATCAATATTGGTAATACTTTGAGGGGGAGCATTCAAGTCGACTGAGTTTCTCCTTTCCAAGTATTTTTCTCTCTTACGTTCATGCTTATCTAAAGGGTATTCATATAACATGTAAAGGTAATTGAGTTCAAATGCATGAACTTGGGTAAGCAAATAGTTTTTTTTTTTTGTAAATAATGGAATTATTCTATATCAATTGCTCTATTTTACATTGATCTTTCTTTATTTTGTTCCACTATTTATTTATGGACAATTGTGACTATCATGATTCATTGATCAGTGTTTTAAGTTTATATATTGCAATATCTCAATTGGTATCTATTTTCTTTGATATTTATTTTTTTTGCAATTGTCTAATCCTCATGGCTTTTAATTGAATTTTTTTATTTCATATTTCTCTTCCAAAACTAGAGTAATATTTCATATCATATTGTGTTTTGGATTTTCTCATTGGATTTCATGTTGGTAAACTATATGTTGATTATTTTCAAATTCCGTCAGTTTTACCAACTATATTGTATTTTGACAAGTTATCTTTTTTATTTGGTATTCTACATTGAATATGTAGCTTTCTAAACTTGTCTTTACACACTTCTCTCATTATTTTCATTAATATATTTTGATCATGATTGCTTTGCCACCTCTTGCTCTGCGTTATTAGCTTTAAATTGTTCTCTTTTTATCACTTAGTATGGGGGAGCCTATTTTTGGTCATGTAAAAGGGAGAGAAGTAAGTTTAAGTATGGGTTTCATTAATTTAAGTAGCATGCTATTTGTGATATATTATTATGCCTGCTTATACATTATTGATACATGCATCTATTATGTCCATACTAAACTTAACAGATTTGCCATAATAAAAAAAGGAGATTATTGGCTCAATGATTGTATCATATTTTTGAATATGGTTAATCAATTAAGTTTAGCATTTTATTATCACTAATTCTCATGCTATCACTATAGTATTATACTTAAACTTACCAT
The DNA here is from genome assembly GCA_029216955.1 of Iris pallida. Classification (NCBI taxonomy): domain Eukaryota; kingdom Viridiplantae; phylum Streptophyta; class Magnoliopsida; order Asparagales; family Iridaceae; genus Iris; species Iris pallida. The sequence continues at coordinate 6,199,851 of JANAVB010000999.1, read as the reverse complement.
AGTCCTAATGTGCATTAACTCGATCATACTTGCTACTATGTATATTGCTTTGTTCCTTTAACATATATTTGCAGAAAAACAATAAGCAAGATCAACATGAACATATGAAATGAAGAAATCGTGGTGGCCAAAGATGACGACATCCTACAAGGTTTCTCTGAACCACCCGACGATATCTCTGGAGCCACGCACTCGGGAATTTTGCTGCCCAGTCAATGGATAGGGGTCGAGGGGGTAGTACCCCCTATGAGGGTTCGGGAGTGAAGCCCCGAAAGGTATTCAGATTTCACAATCTGGATATCTTTGGACTACTATCGTCAGAAAAAAAGGCATCATCTATCAAGTGAAGAAGCCAAGCCATGCCATCATCATTTAAGACTCTTAAGATGCCTGCAACTGCTCAAATATATCTGGAGTCTGTAATGAGTTTTAGGAATATTTGTAAAGACAAAAAATGGATGACAAAATCGAAAGCTAGGGTAGAAATTAGCCCAGAATTATTTTCGTATGAAAATCGGCATACCGACGGTATACCGATTTTATATAAATTCTGCCCTCGGCCTAATGAACCGGCATATCGACGGTACACCGGTTTGTACCGTCGGGATACAGTTTCAGTAATATTGAAAATCAAATGGTCGGATTTCGAGCATTTAATGATCCCAACGGCTATATTTCTAGCCGTTGTATTCCAGAACGGTATACCGATGGTACACCGGTTCGTACCGACGATATACCGTTCGCTGACTAAAAAGTTGTCTTTGAGCTCTTTTTAATGCTTTGGTTATAAATAGCCTTGAACCCCTTCATTCAAGGTTGATACTTTGAGCCTAAAAATTTCTAAACCACCAAAGCCTATCCACAAACAACTCTACAAAGCTTTCATTTGCATCAATAAATTACGTTAGAGTTATTGAGTTAAAAAAAAGAGATCTTCATCTTGTTATAAGAAGATCAAAAACCTTCTTGTGAAAAGATTGAAGTTGGAGAGTCTTTGAATAAAAGCTATCGGTTTGAAATCGGAGAGGCCTTCGGATAAAAGCTCTCGTGTAAGAAGTTGGTGAGCCTTCGGATGAAAATCACGTTCTACTATTTGCATAATAGTGGATTAAAGCTGGAGAGAGTTCCAGGACTGGGGTGCCTCTTGGAAGGATAGTAGGATACATCGGGTGTCGGTATTGTTGTTGCTTCTTTCGTTGCACGCTTAATCTTTAAATTGCCTATTAGCAATCGTTTAGTGCTTTATTAGCTAGCTTGACCCTATTCACCCCCATCTAGGTTGCCTTCAGAAGGAATTTAGGGTTTAGGAATTTGGGATTAGAGTTATGGAGAAGAGAAATAGGTTTAGGTTTTAGGAATATAGAAGAGAAATAAAGAAATTGATGAAATGAAGTGTTAGAAAGGGTTTTGGGGGGGTGGGCTAGCCCCAAGTAAAATTTGGACTATCTCCAGTAAAAGTTCTACTTTCATGGGCTGTCCCCTAGTAAGAGCTACCCCGATGTAAAATGTGGAGTGCCCTTAGAATTAGCCAAAAAAAAAATCCTAGGAACTTTATATTTTACTTAGAACAACCTATTACTTGGTGTTAGTCTAGACTGATCCAATTTTTATTCAGGATAATCCAAGTTTTTCTTTGGAACTGTCCATTGAAAGTAGAGGAGCTCTCCCCTTCTCTGTATAAAAAGGAAGAAACCCAAACCCAAACCTAATGTAGAGCTCAACGGAGGAGCTGGTGAAGAAGATCAAGGAGTTTGAAGCCGACCACGAGTAGCTGAAGCATGAGATGTCCAAGCTCATCACGGCCGAGGGTGGCACGCACAACGCCGAGGATCCAGCTCGGTCTCCCCGAAAAGGACGCACTGACGGAGCGGCGGGTTCGACAACGGTGGCGACCCGGCGCTCTGGAAGGGTTCTGCCCCGTCCTCGCCTTTGCCGTCGAGCTCCTCTTTGTTACCACCACAGCCACCTCATCCATCAGCACAATGGCCAGGACTGTCGAAATATTTGACAGTCCTAAGCAAATAGAACTGTCGAAATATTTATCCTTCCAATAGGAAGGTCTGTCAATTCTTTTGACTGTCCTAAAATTTGGACTATCGAAATATTTGACAGTCCTTCCAATAGAAAGGACATTCAAATTTTTAAAGTCCTTCCAATAAAAAGGACAGCCAATTTTTTGACAGTCCTTCTAATAAGAAGGACTTCCAAATGTTTTGACCGTTCTGAATTAAAATTGTAGCAATTTTTGATGTGCCTTTAGAATTTCCCAAAATAAGCAAAGTTGTTACATAAAATTTGATTTAGGGTGAAAAAATTCACAAAAATTTGTGCAGAACATAAAATATTTAGATTATTTCCAAAAAAAAACTGACAAAATCACACTGGCATCCAAGAAATACTGGCGCCAATGTGACTGGCGCCCAAAAAAATTTCCAATCACACCGGCGTCGAACCCAAAATAATAATAAAAAATTCTGACACTAGAAAATAAATCCGATTTAAATTAATTTGTATATTATCTATAAATTAATTTGTATAATGTTTTGTTTAAAATATTAGTTTAGTTTAATCAATTAATTAATTTGCTATTATCTATACTAATATCACTGTTTAGATCCGTCCTAAATATCGTCCCAAATAATATTTGGGATCGTATATACGTGTATTAAACTGATTTTTAGCTGTCCCAAAGGGCCTCCTCTTTTTTAAGTGTTTGGATTATAATTGGCTCATTTGGGTTCGTCAAGTTTGAAAAAACAAATGTTCAATGAATAAATTTTGTTTAATTTTTTTTATTTGGGTCCGAGCTCTCTAGCCTAGTGGTATTAGAGCGGACATCCGGAGGGGCCGGCAAGGTTCGGGCCCCCCAATTGTGTGTGTGTGTGTGATTTAAAAAAAAAGTTTGAAAAAACAAATGTTCAATGAATAAATTTGTTTAATTTTTTTTATTTGGAACCAAATAAAATTCCGAATAAAAACTTATTGTAATTTAAACTAGGCGTACTGGATAATAAAATAAAATTGTATAAGATTTATGTAATTTAATAATGGCAAATAATGGTACTATTTTTGGCAGTTTTGTGCATATCTAGAACTGCTAAAGATTACCGTATTTACTATTTTAGGAATGTGAAAATTTTGACAGTCTTGATTTTATATGTATTGCCAAAATTTTGACAGGTCTCAATATTTACAGGACTATTAGAATTTTGGCAGTTCTACTACTGTCAAAAGCTATGATGTTCCCTAACAATTTCTATAGTGTCTTTATCATTTACCTTATGTAAATTAGCTATGCACACCGCACAAAATATTTGGTGCATGAAATTTAGTGACACATTCATACAGGATCGTTTCTGAGCATGTACAAACTATACAATCGTACAAGGCTCCTAAAATTTGAAAGCTCTAAAATTTTTAACTTCCGCATATATAGATTTAGATTTCCCTTTTTTTCAGAAAGAGTCCAAACATAATCCTTGGAATGTTAGGAAAAAGAAAATTGAGTGGTTAAAAAAAATTGAGTTGTCAGAAACGGCCCTACCTTCGCATGCCATTGTACTGGCACATATGAGCTCGCACATTAGCAGTGTAATTATATATATCTATATTATGGGATAGAGACTAGCATTGAAGTTTTTCTTTTGTTTCTTCTCCTTTTGTCGACAAAACCATTTGCTCCTCTGGTCATTGTTTCCCTTAGGAAAATGGTTGCTGCCCGTCTAATAATCTAAATACCATTTAAAGAATATATAAGGAAACATCAGCATCAAAGGAGTTATAGTTAGTCCTTAGAACAAGAAAATCGAGGAATAAAAGGCAAAATTTAAGTTGCAGTTGAACATATCAAAATTGACTGGCTAGTTGTGGACAAATGAACAAAAACTAAAATAAAAATGATTGGTTGTTCTGACTTGACTTGTATCAAACCCATTACTAAATTATTGCCGAACAAAATTCGACTTGTGTGCGGATTTGCTTCTATTTAGGCTCGTTTGGTTCGCAAAATGGAATAGAAAGAAAATTAATTCATTAAATTTTTTTTAAAAAAAAATTATAATTTCTATTAATTTTACTTTTCGATGTTTAGAAATGTCAAATAATTAAAAAAAAAGTGAATATTTCAAGATGAAAAAGTGAATCATTTTTCTCCTAATTTTTCAAAGCAAAAAATTATATATTAAATATCCTTATGATCAACATCTAATAAATATTAAAAATTAATTTTTTACATTGAAAAATATTATCAAGATTTGATGCATAAAAAATATATATTAGAAATTTATTTTATTGGGTCTTGATAACAATTTTAATACAAAAGATTAATTTTTTTTAATGCTTATTAGATGTTGATCACAATTTTTAAAACAAAATATTATGTATTAACTATCGTTAACATGTGCTCTTAGGACACATGTTAACAAAACCTATATTAAATATCCAGGGCACATGTTAACAAAATCCAAAATATCCAAACCAACTCTTCCACGTCTTAAACAACGGTCATATCTTACTAAAAGAAAATTCCAAGCAAGTATTGGACATCTTTTAGGGGGCGTTTGGTATGCGGAATACTATATAGCCGAGAATTCTATATTCCCGGGAATCAAATTCCATGGAATTAAATTTTCTGGAAAATTATATTCCATGTTTGGTGACAATATAAATATTCCTGGAAAAAAAATAATAATAATAACGAAAAAATGAACAAATATAAAAAAATCGGTAAAAACGACAAAAAATCGGTAAAAACGAAAAAATGGTAAAAACGACAAAAAATCGGTAAAAACGATAAAATAACAAAAACGATAAAAAACGACAAAAAATCGGTTAAAACGACAAAAATGACCAAAAAACGACAAAAATGTATAAACGACCAAAAATAACAAAAAAGGGTAAAAACGACAAAATAACCAAAACACGACAAAAACGACATAAAATCGGTAAAAATGACAAAAAATCAAAATGCGGCAAAAACGAAAAAAATAACAAAAAATCGGTTAAAACAACAAAAAGTCGGTTAAAACAATAAAAAATAGGTTAAAACGAAAAAAAATAACCAAAAAGCGACAAAAACGAAAAATAATCGATAAAAACGACAAAAAAATCAGTTAAACCGACAAAAAATCGGTTAAAACGACAAAAAATAACCAAAAATTGGTTAAAATAACAAAAAATAACCAAAAAATGACAAAAAAAAATCGGTAAAAGCGACAAAAATGACAAAAAAGACATAAAATCAGTAAAAACGACCAAAAACGACTAAAAATCGGTAAAAAAAAAAAGCTATAAAAACGACAAAAAATCGCTTAGAACGACAAAAATTGACAAATAAAGCGACAAAAAGGACAAAAATTGGGTTAAAACGACAAAAAATAATCAAAAAGTTACAAAAAAGACAAAAAAATGGGTAAAAACGATAAAAAAAATCGCTTAAAATGATAAAAAATTGGTAAAAACGACAAAAAATGACAAAAAGCGATAAAAACGATAAAAAATAATCAAAAAGTGACAAAAAGACAAAAAATGGGTAAAAATGACAAAAAATTGCTTAAACAACAAAAAATTGGTAAAAAACGACAAAAAAACGATAAAAACGACAAAAAAAAGAAAAAATGTTCAAAACTAATCAAAATTGATCAAAAAAGAAGAAAAAAATTTAGACAATTTTTTTTTGCCCGGACAAAATAAAAATACCCACCTATTCTCAAGGGATATAATTCTCATGTTTTGTGGGTAAACTATTTATCCGGATATTTATAATTTTCGAAAATAAATTTTTTATAAGCCAAACAAACGTGATAATAGATTCTCATCTTAAATTTTTCCGAAAAAAAAAGCGATATTAATGCCAACAAATATCGAAACCCAACATACGGTAAAGGCCATAACATCAGTTAAAGGGACGACCAACAGAATAAGAGAAGCACAAAACGTGAAGAATGCGAGCAATCCGTCAGGATCTAGTGCTTGTCGACAGTGATTGCTTGCTTGTTGGGAAGGAAGACCTGAGAATGAGTCCAATAGACATGTGGTGATTGAAACAAACATCACCAACACCAAATTAAAAGAGGAAATCAGTGAATCCCCAGGTCATGTGAAGGATCTTGAGATTAGGTGAAGTCAGAAAAATTCACTTCCTTTGGAAGAACTAATCAATGACGATGCATCAAACCAAGCACAACCCCAATTATATAAATTATATATTCAGCAGTATATATTGTTATTCTCGGGGCTTGATCAAAGATGGAAAAACAAACGCAATCGAGATCTGAGATGTCCTACAAAACTTTGCAGAGATCAAACTCAAGATCTACGATGGTACAAAAATCAAATAGCCAAATTACAATCTGAAGGAGGGAAAAAGAGAAGAGAAGATCTCTCGTTCTTCCTTGCAAACGTGTTGCAATTGGGATAGAACGAATTACAATAAAACTAGAGAGAGATGAGAAAAAGAACAATGCTGGGGTGTCAAAACACCGTTGCTCAAAGCAAGATTCGCCCCACACGATCTGCTTCCAGGAACCAGCAAGTTTGAAGAACTTGTGGAACGCTCGATGTCACCTCTGTTCTGACTCCTCGGATGGACTTGCAATGGCGGCAGCAACTCTCTCTCTCTTTCTCCTTTTCTGACTTGTATCTTCGTAATACCACAAAGGAGGCCAGAAGAGAGTATATATAGAGAGAGAGTGGAAACCCTAGCCGCCTCTTCAGTTATGGAAAAATTGAATCAAATCACAAAAAGATAGCAACGAATTAATTCTAATCCCATAAAGATAGGAACTGAATTAATTCAAATCCCACAAAGATAGGAATGAAATTAATTCAAATCTCACAAAGATAGGAATGAAATTAATTCAAATCCCACAAAGATAGGAATGAAATTAATTGCATTGATTCATCCTTTCCATAACCGATTTGAAATCTGCACAGTCAGCGTAGCCCTCCATGCGGCAGCAGCAGCAGCCTGGCCGCATGAGCCTAATAGCCGCATGGACCGCATGAGCCGCATGGACCGCATGAGCCGCATGGACCGCATGGACCGCATGAGCCGCATGGACCGCATGAGCCGCATGGACCGCATGGACCGCACGGACCGCAAGGACCGCATATGCCGCATGAGTCGCATGAGCCGCATGGCCGCATGAGCCGCATGTGCCGCATATGAGCCGTATGCCGCATAAGACCGCATATGAGCCGTATAAAGACCGCATGACTGCTGACGTGCTAAGTGCAAAGTGCGCCAACAAAATGCCATATTACGCCTCATGAGCCCATGAGTCCGAGTCCGAGTCCGAGTCCGAGTCGCTAAGCCCCGTTGGGGCTTAGCTCCAAATGGAATTTAATCCAAGAGAATGACAAAAGCATTAATGCTTAATCCTTGGAGCTTTATTCTTACCTCCTAGTAAAATCACCCACATGGTTCCCTCCTTAGGTCACCACCCCATGTGCATCTCTCAACAACACACCCAAGTATATATGTTGAGATAACTCATGGTACATTTTCGATGTGGGACTAAAATTTACAAGGCATGTTGAGAGCAAGCTCTCTCCATGTAAAGAAAGCACCAACAATCCCCCACATATCATAACATATATATGTGTCCAGGGTTGAGCGTTCCCCACAGTAACTGTCCATTTTGCATTAGGATAGATGTCGCTGACGACTTGAATCTTCCCGCATGGGTTAAATAACAATGTGATACAAGAATGGACTACGCCTTGAATTCTGCACCACAATTGTAATTTTTCCCACTCACAAAGTGTAGTTACGTGTGCTTCTGGCTGCACATTAAAGGCCCTGTGCCAGCCTGGTTTCAGTGTATAATTTTGGGCGTCTACAAGTTTACCCTCAAGAGACGGCCTGATATCTCTTTCCATACACTATAGGTGAGTTCTTTATTAAAGAGCTATGGCATGAAGCCTTGCGCTTCCTTGCGGTGCTACGCCGCTATGACATGGCCTGAAGCCGAGGCATTACCCCTACCTGGGAACCTCATCGTAGTGTCATACTACTGTAGCATGAGGTCACAAGCCTCTTTGTAGTGCCAAACTACCCAGCATGAAGCCTAAGGCTTCCTTGCGGTGTTACGCCGCAACGACATGGCTTGCAATGCCAAGGCTTTACCCCTACCTGGGTACCTCATCGTGGTGTCGTGCTACTGTAACATGGGGCCATCCTCCCCTTTGTAGTGTTGTCTACAACTCTTTAATTACGTCATACAGCATTAGGCTACCTGCCTATTTACGGTGCTACGCCGCTGTGACTTGGCTTGCAAAGCCGAGGCATTACCCCTACCTGGGAACCTCATGGTGGAGTCACCCCACTGTAGCATGGAGTTTCACTCCTTGTAGTGCTGCTCTACCGTGCTTCCTGCAAAGCACCCCAGGCATTCACTCTGCCTGAGAACTCATTAAGGCGTTTAAGCCAACCTTCCACAGGATCAGTTTTTTCTGCAGAAAAATACATAGTAGACAACAGTGGTTATGGGTCCATATCCCTTCCATGTTCCAGATAACAAGTACCCACTGCTACCTGATAGTTTCTCAGTCAGTGATCCTCCTTTGAACCAAAAGTTAGATGCCTAGTAGATTTCTCTTTGAACTAATAGCATAAAACTTTATGGTAGGATTACAAAGACACACTATCAGAATGCCTTCAAGCCCATTTTACAAGCTGTGTCATCGACCAACTGGCGCTTGAGGCCCTTTGTGAACGGATCTGCCAGGTTCTCCTGACTCCGAACATCAACCACTGTAATCACACCTCTTTTGATAAGATCGTGTACTGCCCTGTGCTTCAACCGCACAGTCCTCTTCTTCCCGTTGAAGAGGTCATTTGATGCCACTGCCGCAGTCGCCTGGTTGTCACAGTATATCGGTATCGCCGATATCTGAGCCCCAACCACTGGAAGATCATACATGAGCTCCCGAAGCCATTCTGCTTCATCTGCTGCAGTTTCAAGTGCATAGAATTCAGATTCCATGGAGGAACGAGAGAGTATTGTCTGCTTCTTCGACTTCCACGATATAGCAGCTCCACCCAAGGAAAAGATATATCCACCTGTGGACCTCTCGCTCTCCACTTCTGAGCACCAGCTAGCATCACTGAAGCCTTCCACTACTGTCGGATACCCGTTGTAGTGCAGTGCATATGTCTGAGTTTTCTTGAGATATCTCATCACCCGCTTCACAGCTTTCCAGTGCTCATTCCCTGGGTTGCTTTTGAACCGACTCAGCATTCCCACGGCGAAAGCTATGTCAGGCCTTGTGGCAGTGGTTGCGTACATCAAACTTCCGATAACGCTAGAATACTCCAGCTGCCTGACGCTTTCCCTTGAATTTGGCTTCAGCTTCTGATCACACCTGTATGGCGTATCGATCCCTGGAAGATCCTTATACCCATAGCGTGTGAGCATCTTCTCAATATAGTGAGATTGTGACAGCGCTACTCCAGTGTCTGTCCGGATGATCTTTATGCCCAAGATGACATCTGCATCCCCCAAGTCCTTCATACTGAACTTGGTTGAGAGGAACTTCTTTGTCTCTGTAATACAGCCTATATCCGTACCTAGGATTAGTATGTCGTCCACGTACAGACAAACGATGACTCCTCTTCCATCAGCGAACTTTATGTAAACACATTTGTCCGTCTCGCTGACTCTGTAGCTGTTTGACCTAATAACTTTGTCAAACTTCTCATGCCACATCTTGGGAGCTTGCTTCAAACCATACAATGATTTCACCAACTTACAGACTTTGTCTTCAAGACCTTTGACGATAAATCCATCTGGCTGTTGCATGTAGATCTCTTCGGTCAGCTCCCCATTCAGAAATGCAGTCTTTACATCCATCTGATGTATCACCAACTTATGTATAGCTGCGAGAGCGATTAACATCCTGATGGTGGTCATCCGGGCTACTGTAGCGTACGTGTCAAAGTAGTCTATCCCCTGTTTCTGAGAGAAACCCTTGGCTACCAGCCTGGCCTTGAATTTGTCAATAGTTCCATCTGCCTTCATCTTCTTCTTGAAGATCCATTTACATCCGATGGGCTTTTCTCCTTCAGGTAGATCTACCAACACCCATGTGTTATTGGAGGTGATAGAGTCAAACTCGTCATTCACTGCCTCCTTCCAGAAGATAGCATCTCTGGTCTTCATCGCCTCATCATAGGTAAGCGGATCTGCTTCCATATGATAGGTGACAAAGTCATCTCCGAAGTCTTTCGGTCTCCTCGCTCGCTTAGCTGACGGCTCTGCGAGTTCTGGTACAAGAGTTGTTTCATCAACAACAGCTTCTTCTTGGACTACTGGCTCATATGAGATTTCAGTCTCATTTGCACCTACATCATTTTTCAGAATGTCCGAAAGAACAATATTTTTATCTTTTGTAAACTTGTCTTCAAAGAATTCAGCATCACGAGATTCGATGATATGATTTGATTCAATATCAAGAAATCTCCGAGCATCACTCTTCTCGGCATACCCCAAGAAGATCGCCTTCGTAGTCCTTGTCCCCAGCTTCTGAATCTTCAGATCTGGAAGCTTCACATACGCCAGACACCCCCACACTCGAATGACATTCAAGTTTGGTCTGACTTTGAACCAGAGTTCATGAGGAGTTACGTCCGAAGTTGCATATGGCACTCTATTCAGAATGAAAGTGGCCGTTAATGCAGCTTCTCCCCAGTAGCATTTTGGAAGACCTGCAGTGAGCAGCATAGAATTCATCATTTCTGTTAATGTTCGGTTCTTCCTCTCTGCTACTCCGTTGGATTGAGGAGAATATGGAGCAGTAGTCTCGCATATGATTCCATGTTCTTTGCAGAACGATGCGAATTCATGAGACCTGTACTCCCCACCTCGATCATTTCTCAACCTCTTGAGTTGTTGTCCAGTCTGCCGTTCAGCTTCGGCCCTGAACTCTCTGAACTTCTCGAAAGCTTCGTCTTTGGACTTGAGCAAGTAGACGAACGCGTATTTTGAGAAGTCGTCGATGAAGGTTATGAAATACTTTATTCCGGCCTTCGTGGAGAAATGTTTGAAGTCACAGATATCGGAGTGCACCAACTCCAGAAGATCTATGCTTCGATTGACCCGATGAAAGGGTTTCCTTGTGATCTTCGTCTGAGCACACACTTCACACTTCTCCACCTTACCCCCACATTTGGAGATAAGTCCTAGACTAGACATTTTGTTGATTCTATTACAATGAACATGTCCTAGTCTATTATGCCACAACTCAAGAGAATAATCAGAAAATACAACTGCATTAATGTCATCAAACTAGTTGACAAGCTGAATTTTAAACATTCCTTCGGTTTGATAAGCCTTCCCGAAGTATGTTCCCTTCTTGGACATAACCATCTGACCAGCGTTAATGTCCATCCTCAAGCCTGCGTTGCAGAGCAGGCTCCCAGAGATCAGGTTCTTGGCAATCGCAGGAACATGCTTCACACCTTGAAGCATCAGAGTGTTCCCAGAAGTGAGTTTCAGTTCCACGGTCCCGATCCCCAGAACTTCAGCTTGGGCCTGGTTCGCCATGACAACCTTCTCAGATATCGGCTGGTACGTGATGAACCATTCCTTGTCAGAACAGACATGGCAAGTCGCACCAGTGTCTATCCACCAGTCAGAGTCAACCCCCACAGTAGTGACCTGTCCGATCATAGCAACAATGTTAGAAACCAATGAAACCTTATTAGGCTCACCTTTCTCTGATTGTTTAGGCTTAGATCTGCATTCACTCTTGTAGTGGCCTTTCTTGCCACAATTGTAACAAGTCACGTGGGACTTGGTCTTCTGTTGCTTGAAAGAAGGACCCTTCACTTTTAGATTAGCGAAGTCCTTCTTCTTGGGATGAGAAGCCGCCTGCTTCCCTTTGGAATCTCTCGTCTGCACAAGATTGGCTATAGCCAACTGTTTGGACAGAGTGTCCACCTTCTGTTGGGAACGCATCTCGTCCTCAACATGGATCTCTTGAAGTAGATCTCCCAAGCTAATGTCTAGCTTCTTTCTGTGCATCCTTGCATAGAAGGTACTCCATCCAGCAGAAAGTTTTGAGACGATCCCTCCGACGACAAACTTATCGGAAAGGGGCATCTCTTCGTCTTCCAGTTTCTGGCGCAGCTTCAGAAATTCCTTCACCTGTGGCAGCATGGACTTTTCGTCCTCAAAGAGCAATTTGTGATATTTTTCAACCACAAATATTTTGCTCCTGTTCTTGTCTTCTTCATACAGATTTTCCACAGACTCCCATATGTCTCTGGCAAGTTCCTTCTTTGAGTAGGATTCTGCCAGGGAGTCCTCCATAGCATTCAGGATGAGAAGCCTGCAGATGCTATTTTCCCTTCTCCATTTGGCCTGGAGTTTGGTAGCCGCGTTGATGGCGGCAGTAGATCCAGTGTCTGGAACCGAGGGTTCTTCCTCCAACAGAACATGATCAACGTCTTTCAGTTGAAGAGTTAGGTACACCTTTCTCTTCCAGACTTGATAGTGCTCTCCATCGAACTTTTCCAACTTGCAGAAGTCCGATTGGAGGAGCGAAGCATTAATGTTTTCCATCTATACGGATCTTGCTTTGAGATTGTTATTCCCGGGGCTTGATCAAAGATGGAAAAATAAACGCAATCGAGATCTGAGATGTCCTACAAAACTTTGCAGAGATCAAACTCAAGATCTACGATGGTACAAAAATCAAATAGCCAAATTACAATCTGAAGGAGGGAAAAAGAGAAGAGAAGATCTCTCGTTCTTCCTTGCAAACGTGTTGCAATTGGGACAGAACGAATTACAATAAAACTAGAGAGATATGAGAAGAAGAACAATGCTGGGGTGTCAAAACACCGTTGCTCAAAGCAAGATTCGCCCCACACGATCTGCTTCCAGGAACCAGCAAGTTTGAAGAACTTGTGGAACGCTCGATGTCACCTCTGTTCTGACTCCTCGGATGGACTTGCAATGGCGGCAGCAACTCTCTCTCTCTCTCTCTCTCTCTCTCTCTCTTTATCCTTTTCTGACTTGTATTTTCGTAATACCACAAAGGAGGCCAGAAAAGAGTATATATAGAGAGAGAGTGGAAACCCTAGCTGCCTCTTCAGTTATGGAAAGATTGAATCAAATCACAAAAAGATAGCAACGAATTAATTCTAATCCCACAAAGATAGGAACTGAATTAATTCAAATCCCACAAAGATAGGAATGAAATTAATTCAAATCCCACAAATATAGGAATGAAATTAATTGCATTGATTCATCCTTTCCATAATCGATTTGAAATCTGCACAGTCAGCGTAGCCCTCCATGCGGCAGCAGCAGCAGCCTGGCCGCATGAGCCTAATAGCCGCATGGACCACATGAGCCGCATGGACTGCATGAGCCGCATGGACCGCACGGACCGCACGGACCGCATGTGCCGCATGAGCCGCATGAGCCGCATGAGCCGCATGGCCGCACGGACCGCATGACATATGAGCCGCATAAAGACCGCATGACAAGTGCAAAGTGCGCCAACAAAATGCCACATTACGCCTCATGAGCCCATGAGTCCGAGTCCGAGTCCGAGTCGCTAAGCCCCGTTGGGGCTTAGCTCCAAATGGAATTTAATCCAAGAGAATGACAAAAGCATTAATGCTTAATCCTTGGAGCTTTATTCTTACCTCCTAGTAAAATCACCCACATGGTTCCCTCCTTAGGGTCACCACCCCATGTGCATCTCTCAACAACACACCCAAGTATATATGTTGAGATAACTCATGGTGCATTTCCGATGTGGGACTAAAATTTACAAGGCATGTTGAGAGCAAGCTCTCTCCATGTAAAGAAAGCACCAACATATATATATATGTATGTACGTTATACATATTTTATACTAATTGGTAACAAAAAACAACAACTCTCTAAATTATATGTTAAATTTAATGAACAATTTTAATTAGTAAATATAGATAAAGATATTTTTGGAACAAAATTTTTACAGTGAATCTTCTAACTTTTCTTATTACTTATTATATAGTAGCTAAGAGTTTCATCTCTTCAAGTAAGCCATTATACCGAGGCCTACGACAAGTGCGATACTGGCATCGATCGCGCTTATGCGACACTCACGACAACCCATGTGTCTCTGTTTATGATTTCCATCCTTCCCGAGAGGTGCCTCCTTAGTTTCCTGCCACCATCATAGTAATCAAGTTGCAATCTTAAAACTTGTCATTCAGATGTGCACAATCAGTTCCTAAAGCATCATTTGGTTCGCGGAAACATGACCTTGGGGAAAAAATATTTGAAAGGAAAATAATTCTCAAGGGAAAGGAAAATAAAGGAGAAAATAGTTTCTCGCTCACCCTATATATTCACTTTTCCACCCCTAATCATTCACTTTTCCTTCCAATTTTTCCTGATATCTCCAAACACGGGAAATAAAATTAATGAGAATTACAATTTTCCAAAAAAAAAAGGAAAGAGCAAAGAATTGATTTCCTTTCCTTTACTTTTTGCACCAAACGAGGCCTAAGAACATATTTCGGTACAACTATTTGGAGTATCTAACTAACACGCATGACATTAGAAAACGACATCAACAATCCCTATGATAATGGTACTCAATGTATATTCTAAAGACTGAAAAAATAAAATTCTGACCAAGACAGAGACTTGAACTTAGTTCAATGTCCTTAAGACAATAGTCGTCTCGCACAGGTGTTTACGGTTGAATGACAATTGTAAGCACACTGAATTTGGAGATTTTTTAAAAAAAATTTATATGATTTTTATATCAAACCGTATTTTATTTTTAATTATGGATATATATATATAGGCACTTTGCCGTAACTTTGATTTTTGAAGAACAACATTGACCAATTCTCCAAAATAAGTTTCATATTAACGAGTCCACCTTCATTTTGATATATCATATTCCACTCAAACATGTTCTCTTACACTACATATTCTTGCACAACTTTGGGGTCAAAACAGTCATTTTACCCTTCGCCATAATTTTGATGTATTTTTCCAATTTCGATTTGAGACACAAACCCGTTACAATCTTTTCGACACAATATATGGTTTTGACCTATTTTAAGTCTACTATGCACATGTCAATGGTGTGTCACTCAATTAAGTTCTCATGTGCTATTTATTTTTAAATGTCACACAAGACTCAATTATAAACTTATTGGACTTGTTTCGATCCAAATAATTCCACCGACACAAAACTAGACCAACTGGGGTTCAAGGAGCCTATTATAGGGTACCATAACCTATCGACTTATTTTAGACTAAATTTTTATGAATTAATTACAGCCATATCAATTCAAATATTTTTTTAAAATAATTCTATAACAACTTTCCTAATTTTGGACCGAGGACATTTTTTGATGGCCCATGCAGGTCAGAACATATCGTTTTGGTTAAGTTACTAAGTCGAGCGAGCCTGCAATAGGATATTGTATTAGGATCTCAATCCACAATTGCTTTAAAAATCATTTTCTTTTCATCAATAGCCTTTGGAACTCATAATTGAAGTCGATCATGCTTCTTGAACTCCTTGTCTTCGACTCTCGTCTTTCCCTATTTCGAAAGAAAGAATACTTGTGCTTAATGAACCATTTTGGATTATATTCCATCATTTCATATAATGTAATTGATATAAGTGTTTTAAAAAAAGAAAATTAGTTATCTAAGGTAGTAAGGGTTTGGATAGACGTCCCAATTAGATAGACCGAGTAGATCAGACTGATAACATAGAATTCTTATAGGCAACTTAACCCTAACGAGAGACTCTAGGAGCAATGGACTACAACCCTTCCGCTATTCGTGTCACGACTCGCACCCTGATTAGGGGCACGAGCACGTGGTTACGTCCAGCCTACGCCACAGAATCGGCGGTAGAACGCTATATAGGTCGTCTACAAAAACTACACTAAACAGTATAAGGGTACCTGTACAGTATATACACTCCGAATGGAGGTGACATAGCAATACAGTCTCAATTACAAGATAAATCTAAGGTAGATAGCACGGAAAGAAAATATGATAGATGTGAAAACGGAAAATGAGTTCAACATCCAAGACAGCTAGAGAGAAACAAACAACATCACAGAGTCACAAAATATAAATATAAGCTACTATAGTCTAAAACAAAAGCTGGATCGCAGTCCAGGCAAGCCTAACTAAGCTAACTACTCTTGGGGTATAAAGTCTAGTGGCTCAACTATCAGGCCACAGTCCTGGCCTAAGTCTCCATCTGTCTCGACCCCATAGTAGGTCGAGCAGCCTGCATTAGAAACATCTGTAATATATCAACGGTATCTTATCAGGAAAATGAGCAAGTACAAACACTAATAGCAGTTTCATATGAATTGACAAATTCTATAAGATACAGTATAATAAAATACAAGACAAAGATATGGAAAGACTTAGGAGCCATTCGAAAGCCGAGTTACAATCTGTAAACCAAACAAGGATCGGGGTTGTAACCCTTCTTCCGAACAGAACCTAGCCTCCAATCAAGGTATAACATAAGAGCATGTAGAACATGTAAAATACAGGACAAAATCAACTGGAAATATATAATAGGGTGTGAGTACTGAATAGGACAACAATATATATATATATATATATATATATATATATATATATATATATATATATATATGATGATGACTTAGAAACTATTCGGAAGTCGAGTTACAACCCTTAAACCAAACAATGACCGGGGTTGTAACCCTTCTTCCAAACAGAACTTAGCCTCCTATGATAAATAAATATAAAATATGACTTAAATTATTAGAGCGTTATGTGATCAGCTTTGGGTATGTTACAGGACAGGTTATCCACTTGGCCCGACAATCACATAAAAATCTCTGGAAAGGGTCATGCCGGCCAACCTTGATAACAAGCACATGGAGGAATCTTGCTACACCCTACGTGAGGTGAGAGTGGCGCAAACATAAGAGTGACAAGAGGCTTTGATCACATAGCTCCTAATAATACCCCACCCCCGAATAGTATAATGGATCTGGACATGACACGTTATGACGCGGGATTCCGTAAGAAGGTAGCAAGTCCCTTTTAGGAATCGGTGTGTATATAAGTACAGAGAATAAGATAAAAAATGTACCAATGTACCAAGAAAATCTAGGAACAACATCTCATGTCATGATCCAACATATAATAGTCCGTGAACTATCGTGACTGAAAATCGAGTAAGACACTACAACTAAATCGGATATAGCAGATATCAAGACAATGAAAACTATCAGTGAATGTACTCGCCTGTGGTCCTGAGCTGATAAGGTGAACAGAAGCTCAGAGTAATCACAGACCTAAAGATGAAATACCATGAGTCCAAACAAGGTTTAATAATGAAAGTAAAGCTAATATAGTCATGATATGCAAGTCTAAGTCAAAACTAGGTCAAACTAAGTCACACCAAGCTAAACTAGGTCATACTAGGACAACCAAGGTCAAACAGGGTTACAGGAAGTCAATCCAAGTCAAACTAGGTCAATCTGGGTCAAGGGTTGACTAACATTTGACTTTGGGTCAACTGATCAACTCTGGTTTGGATTTGGGTCGATTCTAGGTCAAGCATTGACTCGAAGTTAACTTTTGGTCAAAAGTCAACTCTTGGTCAACGGGGGTCAAGAATAGCCTAAACTACCCTCATCTAGTCATTACCTATCAAGACAACATATTTCTAACCCCATCTAGCAATCAGAAATCCAATATCTTATATTACCCAATATTCTAACATTTATCCTTTACAAGGTATTCCCGATACCTTGTCCCATTACACTAATCTTCAAGATACTAACCCAGGCTCCTTAGGGTAGCTAGATATTATTCTATCTAGGGTTTACCAACCAAGAAATATAGGGTTCTTGGACATCTAGTCCATCTTATGGTCATGTTGGTCATCTCAACATTACCTGAGTGTATCGTCATGATACGCTATGGTATCTTGAGATACCACACCATACTCTCTACCAACCTTCCTAGTTTACTCTCCCACACTCTCCTTAGTGTCTAGGTTAGCCTCTCTACTAGTCCACTTGGATATTAACCTAGTTAGGACACTAACTTAACTAACTCACTACTAACACAACACTAGTACCAACACTATCTCACAACTCTACTCCTAACCCACACTTTAGACACCACACTAAGGCACTAAACTAAGGGTTTATATAGGTCATCTAGGGGATCAATTTGTGGGGCATATATGTGGGCAACATGGGGTTCAATGAATTTGAGTGGATGGATTAATGAATGAATGAATGATGGGATGAATGAGTATGTGAATGTTGTGTGAATGAATTGTGTAAAGGTGGGAGAATAGATGAATGAATGTTTGTGGATGGGGGTGAATGTAGGGACTGCTATGGATAGGAATAGGGTGAATGCATAGATGAATGTTGGGGAAAAAAACTAAATATTAATGAGTGGTTTGAATGTATATGAGTGATTGAATAAATGGGAGAATTGATAGGGAATGTTTGAATGAATGAATGCATAAATGAATGTATAAATGAATGTATGAATGAATGTAGGGACTGAATGAAATTTGGGGGCTGAATTGATGGGAATGAGTGGCTGAATTGATAAAGGAATGGATAAATAAATGGATGTATGAATGGATGAAAACTGGAGGGGGTTTACTACTGCTGCTGCAATGTGCAGCAGCTACATGCTGCTGATATAGCAGCTGTCTATTGCTGTATGCTGCTGCCTATGGCAGCAGCTCCCTCTCCCTCTCAACTCTCAACTCTCATCTCCCTTCACTCTCCCTATCTATCTCTCTATCTAAAACTCTAAAACACATTTCTGACTCACACTCTCTACTCTCTCTAAGCTCCACATACACACTTACATATATGCATATATACATATGTATAACCACACACACACGCATACATATATATACACTCACCCACACACATATATATAGAGACACACACACATAAAAATATATATATCTAGATACATAGATATAGACACACAAACACAATTATACATATTGACACACCATATATATATATATATATATATATATATATATATATATATATATATATATATATATATATATATATATATATATATATATATACATGACACACTCACTCCATAAATATAAATTAGACTCACACACACACCAATATATATTAGAGAGAGAGAGAGACACACACACACACACACATACACAGATATATATATATATATATATATATATATATATATATATATATATATATATATATATATATTATGATACAATATGATACCATATGATACATTAAGAACAACTCTCTAACAATATAAAATCTGAGATTAAATATAAATTCATTCCTATAATATATCAAAATACAAGTGCGTCCAAAATTGGGGGTTTCCCAATAGGACACAAACACAACACAAAGGACACTCCTATGACCTCCAAATGGACACGAAACTGACACAAATGGAGACATAACCATGGAGGTCATTCATATGGGTTCAAAAATAATCCTATATGCATATAGGAATGAAATAAAGAAGAGATTATACCTCACGGTTGATCGAATCTAAGGAAACTCCTCCTGATACGACACCGACACGTAGAGACCTCCAAATGGACACGAACCAAAGCTAAATCCTCCCAAACTTGGCTAGCACCCTCTTTTGCTTGACTAGAAAAGAAATGAAGAAGATTGGGTGGATAAATGCATTGATTTGGAGATGAAATCAATGGTGATTCCTCTCAAAATTTGGGGAATAACAAGAGAGAAATTTGTGGATAAAATAAAATGAGAAGTGACTCATCCCTATACTCATGGCCGGCCAAGTGTGGGCATGTGTCCCCATTGGCAAAAGTCAAAAATACTCCCACTTGTCTCTAATTGAATTAAAATAGGAATAGGTTTTGGTTGAGGCTAAATTAGTCTAGTTTTAAGTCTCTAATCAAACTAAATCTATCCATGAATAATTGGTCTAACACACTAACTAAAATAATGTCATGTAGGCCATGCATAACTAATGAGTGGGTCCCACTAGAGTCAAAGCTACCCCAGGTCCCCGATACAAGTCAGATTGAGTTGAAATTCGAACCCGACTCAAATAACCCCAAAACAATATCATAAATAATAAAATAAATTTCAAAAATATTCAAAAATAAAAATGACCAAAATACCCCTATTTTTGAAAACTGGGGGTGACAAATCTATCCACCTTAAAAAAAATTTGTCCTCGAAATTAAAACAAAGCATTCGCAGAAAAACACATGCAGCAAACAATCCCTCTCAAATACTTCCAAAAAAATTTCAACAAAATAAAAATCTCTTAAGGCACAACAACACTTGCAATTTAAAAACTGTTACGTGTTCGACACGGACACGAAACCAACACAAAATCACACATATCAAAAGCCAAATCACCAATCAATAATGCAATAATCAAAAATAAATCAAAGGGGTCCAATGACCAAAATACCCTTGGGCCAGAAATGATACTGAAAATATCCTAATCACATAGTTATGCTCTAGGTCAAACAGTCCCTAGGATTTCACTAGCAAAACATCAAAATCATAAGTCATGGCTTAAAAATTTAAAATGATTAAAATCTCCAAAATCAAAGCAAAAATTAAATGACAATAATTAAATGAATAAAATTATAAAATTTAAAATTACTCTCAATTAGAAACTGTGCTACAAGTCTATCCACCTTAAAAGAATTCATCCTCAAAAATTAAGGTGGTAGTGCTTCTTATAGGTCAAACATCCCACAAACAAAAATCTTAAAATCATGCAGTTCGATAATCATATGCGTCTATCCAGAATCATGATACGTAGAATCTCCGTCATGCTAGTGAGCAAGGCTACGATAATCACAGAGTCCTCGACTAAGGTACATACCTCTAGAATCATGGTATTTAAAAATTTTGCATTATCGCATGCTTGGCAGCAAAAACCTTAAATTTCCACACCCGAGAAATACATCCATAATCCGACTATATGTCCTCACTATGCCTGCTAGCATGACCCTAGAGGATTATAAATCTCATAATCGAGGCGACCTAGCCCATACGACTTATCTCAGAAGAATAACACATCACAAGAACAAAATTTTATCAAACGATCAAGGAACAGATGTAATCAAATTTCAAGACAGTTTACAAGGAGACAAATACGGAAATGAGATCGAAAGATTGGAACCTGCAATCTGCCCTGCTACTTCCTGCGTGTCCTCAACTGTCATGGCGAAAGCTCGCCACTGCTGGCCTCCCCTAGCTTGTTGTACTCTGTCCTGGTCTGCCTGTCTGGCTGCACGAGCAGCACAGTTTCTCATCTGGTGATCTGAAGCTCCACAGAAAAAATAAACTCCCAGCCTCATCCTACAAACCTTCCGGGTGTGCCCCGGCTTCCAGCAGAAAGCACACTACATGGCCTGTCTCTGGCCCTAACCCTGCTGCTGGTGGACACGTGCTGGTGCCTGCTGTACTCTGTCCTGGCCTCCTCGGACTCCACGAAAGCGGCAATCCTTCAGCTGGTGGTCGGGCGCCCCACAGTATAGACACACGCCCAACCTCTTCCTACAGGCCTCTTGACTGTGCCCCGGCTTCCCGCAGAAGCCGCATGGAGTAGTCTGCCTCTGGTCCTGTCCCTGGTGCTGAACTGGTACACCCTGAACTGTACCCGGTACAACCCTTTCAACTGCTGCCATCGTCAACTGGTAGGAGTTCTCCATGCTCTGCCGTAACACCTCTGTCTGGCGGTGGGATACGTCAGTCTGATGCTGCTGTGCCTCCGTCTGGGCCCTCTGGGTCTGCAATATTTGCTGTAGAAGGGCCATCATCTGTTGTGCATCAGTCGGTAGCGGAGACGGTAGTGGAAGAATCTCAGGAATGACTATAGACGGTCCCGCTGCTGGAGGTGGAAGACCTCCAGGAATTGTCGCTGCTACTTCCGCCTGAAGGACAAGAACTGAGGTGGCAACTCTCTCGACTGCTACTCCCATAGCCGGAGGTGGAGGTCATACTAAATCGGACCTGTCTGGAACAGCACTAGGTCTTGCTGCCTAAGAACGGGTAATCGTCATCCCGAGCATAGATTGAAACAAGGAATCAATATGGCACATGATAAGGAATATTAAGGAAGGATAATTGAATTCAATGCAAGAAGAGTTGTCATGGTAATCAAAAGATCAGAATTTTCCTAAAATGTGATTGAGTAACTCCTATCATATCCTAGATCCTATGTCCTGATTGCAGGCTCGTAATTAGTACTCTAAGTCGAGCACCATTACGAGATTACACTAATTATGATACTGACCTGCATGGGCCACCACAAAAATATGTCACGACCCACACCCTGATTAGGGACACGAGCACGTGGTTACGTCCAGCCTATACCGCAGAATCGGCGGTAGAACGCTGTATAGGTCGTCTACAAAAACTACACTAAACAATATAAGGGTACATGTACAGTATATACACTCCGAATGGAGGTGACATAGCAATACAGGCTCAATCACAAGATAAAACTAAGATAGATAGCACGGAAAGGAAATATGATAAATACGAAAACGGAAAATGAGTTCAACATCCAACACAGCAAGAGAGAAACAAACAACATCACAGAGTCACAAAATATACATATAAGCTACTACAGTCTAAAACAAAAGTTGGATCGCAGTCCAGGCAAGCCTAACTAAGCTAACTACTCTGGAAGTATAAAGTTTAGTGGCTCAACTATCAGGCCACAGTCCTGGCCTAAGTCTCCATCTGTCTCGACCCCATAGTAGGTCGAGCAGCCTGCCTCAGAAACATATATAATATGTCAATAGTATCCTGTCAGGAAAATGAGCAAGTACAAACACTAACAGCAGTTCCGTATAAATTAACAAATTCTATAAGAGACAGTGTAATGAAATACAAGACAAAGATATGGGAAGACTTGGGAGCCATTCGAAAGCTGAGTTTTAACCCGTAAACCAAACAAGGACCGGGGTTATAACCCTTCTCCCGAACAGAACCTAGCCTCCAATCAAGGTATAGCATAAGAGTATGTAAAACATGTGAAATACAGGACAAAATCAACTGGAAATATATAACAGGGTGTGAGTACTGAATAGGACGACAATATATATATATAGGATGACTTGGAAACTATTCGGAAGCCGAGTTACAACCCTTAAACCAAACAAGGATCGGGGTTGTAACCCTTCTTCCGAACAGAACTTAGCCCCCTGTGATAAATAAATATAAAATGTGACTTGAATTATTAGAGCGTTATGTGATCGGCTTTGGGTATGTTACAGGACAGGTTATCCACTTGGTCCGACAATCACATAAAAATCTCTGGAAAGGATCATGCCGTCCAACCTGGATAACAAGCACATGGAGGAATCTTGCTACACCCTACGTGAGGTGAGAGTAGCGCAAACATAAGAGTGACATGAGGCTTTGATCATATAGCCCCTAATAATTCCCCACCTCCGAATAGTATAATGGATCTGGACATGACACGTCATGTGACGAGATTCCATAAGAGGGTAGCAAGTTCCCTTAGGAATCGGTGTCTATATAAGTATAGGAAATAAGACAGGAAATGTACTAATATACCAAGAAAATCTAGGAACAACATCTCATGCCATGATCCAACATATACTAGTCTGTGAAATGTCGTGACTGAAAATCGAGGTAAGACACTACAACTGAATCGGATATAGCAGATATCAAGACAATGAAAACTATCAATGAATGTACTCGCCTGTGGTCCTGAGCTGATAAGGTGAACAGACGCTCAGAGTAATCACAGACCTAAAGATGAGATACCATAAGTCCAAACAGGGTTTAATAATGAAAGAAAAGCTAATCTAGTCATGATATGCAGTCTAAGTCAAAACTAGGTCAAACTAAGTCACACCAAGCTAAAGTAGGTCATTCTAGGACAACCAAGGTCAAACAAGATCACAGGAAGTCAATCCAAGTCAAACTAGGTCAATCTGGGTCAAGGGTTGACTTACAGTCAACTCTTGGTCAACTGGTCAACTCTGGTTTGGTTTTGGGTCGATTCTAGGTCAAGCGTTGACTCAAAGTTGACTTTTGGTCAAAAGTCAACTCTTGGTCAACGAGGGTCAAGACTAGCCTAAACTACCCTCATCTAGTCATTACCTACCAAGACAACCTATTTCTAACCCTATCTAGCAATCAGAAACCCAATACCTTATATTACCCAATATCCTAACATTTACCCTTTGCAAGGTATTCCCGATACCTTGCCCCATTACAAAGGAAACTTCGCT